>JAHRHZ010000029.1:35907847-35985311 GCA_024137785.1 Ginglymostoma cirratum | reverse complement strand
TTCCTGCTCCTCTGATGCTGCTTGGCCTGCTGTGTTCATCCAGCTCTACACCTTGTTATCTAATCATCAATGTATGTTTTCTATTGTGTAAATTGTTGTGAGCATTGTAAATTTGCCATTCTTCCATTTGTGCCAATGAGTGAAAAAAGAGAAGTTTTATCAACATGTCTTTCTTTTCACCAATAAATGTTAAGTTCTTTCAAGAAGTGGAAACAACTGAATTGAGATACATGGACTCTTGTTTCAGTGGACTTGATTGGCCATTGGGCATGCTCAGTCTGGATTTTCAATGAAGCTTTCCTCATTATGTCAAGGCCAGGCCTGAATGGAAACACAGTGCAGAATCAATGGCTTAGATACACATGGAGAGTGTCAAATTATTTGAAAGGCAACAAAATATGTTTGACCAAGTAAAGTTCAGAAATACCAAGAGAAACTGGGCTTGTTATATCCAATGGGTTGTTCATTCTAGTACTCATGAGAGGTCAACAGATTAGAAGTGTAATCAATAAGCAGTGTCCTGGAATGAACATACATTTTGTCACGCTTTCCAACAAAAGACCAGATAAATGTCCAGCACAAAAAAAAATTGGGTCTTAGAAACGCCAGGGCTTCGCCTGAAGTGCCAGTTTCTTTGGGAACATTTTGTTTTGGGGAAGGATCTTTGCCACTTTGATGTTAACACAAAAGGGAATTTAACTCCAAGCTGGGAGCTTCATTAACCTCCGTCTTGGACTTTTTCCATTGGCAACTCAGAATGTTAACGAGTGGTTCAACTTGCTCTTTGTTAAACCAGATGAGCAAAAATTGCATCCATCTGGATCCTTTAAGGTTTTGCTGAGGTTTGGTTTTTGGAGACTTTAATAGCTGACGAACTTTCTGCCTTCAAGATGTTCTGCATGCTGCCTAATATATTTTAAGATGAATTTGATGAAGGTTGAGATATTTTGGAGATACCCCTGCTCTGCCGCTGTAACTTTGACTAACTGTTAATGAAAGTGAAGTTTTTCAACCGACCTATTCCAAGTTACAGAGGCTTGTCAGAAATATTAAACTTCCCACAATTCAGAGCTCTCATTCCTGTGAACTGCTGTATAAGCCTCACTTAGACTTTCCTTTCAAGGAGAGTTTAGTTTTCCTTTGGCTTCCCCTTATGTCAGGTGCTATTTAATTTTCCTTGACATTTTGTGCAGCAATACGGTGGCTATTGGGCCTATGCTCCAGGGCCCCAGTCAAGTATTGGATCCCAGACCTGACAGAACACCAGGAGCACAGGTCAACATTATACTGGACTGAACAAACTGCCCCTTCTCTCAGTTGTACAACAAGATAGTCACAGGAATTAGAGTGTGGATTGTCTTATTTCCTGACTGTGATCATACCAAATCCATGAAACACTCACTTGACTCTGACTTGGGAAGACAGACTCACAAAGGCCTGCGAACAGGGCAGGAAGACTCAAAGGGTCTTCAAGATTCTCTGAGTGCGGAGAAATGACGAGGTTGGGTATGCCTGTTTATTTTATAACTTCTGTGTTTTCATGGAATGTTAGGGTTTTGCTTGAATATGTATGTGAGTGAATGAATGAATGAATAATTTATTTATTGGCACATATATCTCAGGAGATGCAGTGAAAAATGATCTGTTGCCACAATTTGACATCAGTTTGAGGTACAAGAAGAACATAAGAAAATATTTGAATAGAATTCGTCTTCTTCGGCCGGGGTCCCAAACATGGCTCCAGGACTTTGGCAAGGCCCCCACTCTGGGTCTACCAAAGCCAGGAGGCCCTGCTTTGGACACTGATACCATCGCAGTCGATAACCTGCCATCAAGAGTCCACCCTGTGGGCCTACCACAGCCAGGAGTCCCCACTCTGCCATCGCTGCAGTCAACACCATAGCCCCCCACTATTCTAGGATTCCACACTTCAGGCCTACCACAGCCACCAGTCCCAGCAGACACCACTCTGGCCTCCCTGTGATGTCAGGAAGATGAAGAAAAGAAAAAGGAAAAATGGACGAAAAGCAGAAAGAGAAAAAGAATGCAGCTGGCTGGAAATGGACGGGCTCAAACCGGACACGATCTACTCCTCGCTTGCTGGGAGATCCCAGGCACAGGTGGGGCCATGTGCGGCTTTTCCTGGATTGCTGCCACTGAAGACTTCCTCCTTTACCCACCACTTTCCAGGCTTTAAATAAAAGGAAATAAAGAAAAAAGGAGGGAAAAAAAGTAGAAGGAAGAAAAAAAGAAGAAAGTCTTACTGATGTGACCCAATCAATATGTCACTATGACCCGAAATATCAGCGTATGTCTCTTTGTTCTGGAGGGCACAGGGAACATGGGACTGAGTCGGATGATCAGCCATGATCATACTGAATGGCAGAGCAGGCTCAAAGGGCCAAATGGCCTCCTCCTGCTCCTAGTTTCTATATTTCTACGTTTCTATGAATGAAGCTTTAGCATTCAAAATTCCAGTAACTCCTTGGATTATTTTTATAGTTTGAAGCATTGAGTAGTTTACAACACACTGTATTTCTCTAAGACAAAGTTAATCTATGTTCTGCAATGTAGATCTGCCAACCAGGCTATTCTGCTTTAAGTCTATTGCTTACTCCTTGTTTCCTGAATTCATTCATTGGAATGTAAGTACCAATGACAAGGCCAGCATCTATTACCCACCTCCAATTGTTTATGTTGAAAATCAGTGAAAACAGGTCAAATAGATGACACTAAATTAATGTAAAAAAAAATGACAATTTATAATAAATAAAATCTCTATGTGCAACCCTAATATCGTAGAGCAAAATATACAGCATTATATGAAAGTCTTCCATTATGTGCCAGGTTCAGTCAATAACGTATTCATGTTCAGAGAGATTTACGTTTAATTAATAAACAATGACAGATTGGCTATTGCAATCAATTCAATGAGTCATCACAATTCATTACCAATACTAGATCCAATGTTACTGCAGCATTTTGCATTAGAAATGCATGTTATGAATTACCTGTGAATGTGAAGATGACAAAAAAATTAAGCTTTAATTTATCTCTTACTTAAAATGCAAGTGACAGCTTCTCATCTTTGGACTCATTGATTTCCACAAAGAATTAGAATAGTCATAATCTAACCATCTTAAAGTTACAAGCAGCACAAAATGTGTTCATTAATAGTTCAGCAATGATATTCATTCCAAGCTAGTAAATAACATAATTTTCATAAATAAGATATAAGAATAAAGATTACAAGTAGTGAAAATAATGCAACTAATTCAGTGAATACATCTATAATTTTATCTGATTGTGTAAAATTGCAGGAAGGTAGTTCATATTTCTAAAAAAAAAATGCAAAAATAAATAGAAACAGGTACTGTAAAATTTAGATGCACAGTTCCGGTTCCTTTTGTGCAATCAGTTGTGTTGTAGGTTCCAAATGGCACCCACAGTGTGTGCACATTCTGCGAGTGTCACACAAGGCACCATTTTTGAGGGAGTGTTACCACACAAGCAGTGAGAAGCTGCTGGAAGTGTGCAGAGTCAACAGATCATAACACCGGTGCTTCCATTGTACAGTTCAACACTCCAGTGAATTATACTCTCACATGGTGAACACACAAAGGAACAGGAGTAGGCCATTCAGCCTCTCGAATCTATTCTCTTTTAAAGAGATTGTGGCTGATCTGTGGCCTACCTCCATAAACCTGCCTTTGGCCCTTTTATCTTAATACCTTTGCTTAACAAACATTTACCTACCTCAGGTTTACAATCTACAATAGATCCAGCACCCACTGCCATTTGTGGAAGAGAGTTCCAAACCTCTCCCACCCTTTGAGTGTAGAAGTGCTTCTTAACCTCTGTCCTGAACAATCTAGCCCTAATTCTCAAGTTGTGCCCCCGAGGTCTAGAATCCTTCACCAGTGGAAATAGTTTATCTTTATTGTGCCTGTCTTTTTCTGAAGACTTCAATCAGAGCATCCCTTAACCGTCTCAATCCAACAGTATGCAGAACCCCAACCCTGTCTTCCCCATACTTAAATATATTATCTTAAAATGAATTTCTGGTTAGTTGCTCATTGATTTCTTTTGACTGATGTTATGACTGTACAAGAAGCAAGAGGCTTCCACAGTTCTTCCTTTCTAAAGTCATCGAGGTGCCAAAAGCTGACAAATATTCTCCTGCCTTCTTCAGTTCAGCTGCTGGAACAGGGTTTTCACACCAGGAGACCATTCAGCCCTCAGCACATAGGGGGAAATTCTCCTGACCTTATAGAATAACAAGCATCTCTAGATATCTACACTTCATCAAGGAGACATCCACTATAATCTGACACTTGTTACAGTCACAGGTGCAACCTCTGTGCTGGGCAAGGATGGCAATGCTAGTGGTACAAAGGTGACCTTGGCAATTAACCTTTATGCATCCGGCTCCTTCCACAACACAGTGGGTGAGATTTCAACATCTCCCTTTTCAGCACTCACTGGGGTAACAGGGAAGTCCCTGCTCTGTCTATTCACTAAGGGTTGATACCGTTTCTTTCTCTTCTGCCAGAGAGCAGGATGTGGAGTGAGAACGAGTTTCATGAGGACTGCAGTATTCCTCATGACATCAATGTAATTTACTCTACCCCCTCCCCAGACAACACCAGATCACAATATCACTTTGTGAGCACCGCCTTTCAACTCACCAAGTTTCATAATCAGACCCTGTCTTATTGTTAGATCCACGATCAGACTCTGTATCACTGTTAGATACATCATCTGACTGTCTCACTGTTAGTTCCACAGTACACTGATGGAGCTGACCATCATTTCCCACACTGGAAAGAATTATAAAGAAGGACTGAATTGTCAATGTGTTAGTGGAGGACATTCAGCACAAGAAGTCCACACCAGGTCTCAAAATGACAGATTAATTTAGTGCCATTGTTCTGTTTCACTCCATAACTGTCTAGTTTCCTGTTAAATATTTCAATTGAACCTGCCTCCTCTAGACTCTCAGGCAGTGCATTCCAGACAATAGCTATTCACTGTATGAAAATGTTTGTTCTGCATGTCACGTTTGTACCATTTGCTAATTACTTGAAATCTGCTCCTCTCACTTTTGACCATGTTGTGAGTGGAGACAGTTTCTTCCCATCAAATGTTTCCAGACCTCTTATGAATTTGAATATCTTAATAAATTCTCCATTCAGTCTCCTCTTCTGTGAGGAGAACAGCCCTAACTTCTCCTGTCTCACTTCATATCTGAAACTCCTCACTCCTGGGACCATTCTTGTCAATCACTTCCACACCTTCAAACTGCAGAGGAGTGTGGTACTAATGAGGGTACACGGAATTTGAAGCTGCTTCTTACTGACTTTGACTACTCATGGGTTTGTTAAATTGTTTGGTGTCACTGTTCTCATGGCCTTGCAGTTCGAATCCTGGCATTGACTGACACCCTCGCTACCGTCTTGGAGATTCCCAGGAGATCTTGCTGACTCCCTGTGGACTAATGGTGACATTTTGTCTCTTTACCACATGACCCGAGGCCTGCATGACAGCACTGGGGCATCCTGGAGCTGTTCATCTTCCAAAATCATGTGTAGAACTGGTTACAGTCCCCAATTCAGTCGCAGAACGCCCAACATTCCTTACTTTAAGACATGCAGGTTGGTTCTAAATGGTGCATGCTCACTTTAGAATTGTTACAGTGCAAGAGGAGACCATTGGGTCCATCGTGTCTGAATTCGTACCCGCCTCTCACAGCCAGCTCAGGTCTCCAGCTACTTTACAAAATATCTCACATCAACTGCAAACTATAATTGTGTTAAATAGTCATCAACATTGGAAGCTATGGGCTAAATGATCCCACAGAATGATCCCTGCACCCGGATTTGGGAACTGTTGAGTTGTGACCCCTCCTCTCCTTGGACTATGAAGGAAATAGAGGAATACACTGTGATAAAAACACAGCGGTATAATTGTGAAGGTATTAAAGTATTAATTCAATGAGGCTAGAGTTCTTCGCAATATTCATGGTATGAGTGTGATAAATGATAATTGACACACAGACTGAGCGTGAAGAGATTTTGAAGCATTTGCATATTAAATTCAGCTGTGTTGATTTGCTCACGCTTTAACATTGAAAAATTCATGATGTTAAATGGCCCTTAAGATAGGTTTCAATGGAAATAAATAAGAAATCTCATTCTGTTTAGAAATCTGGTGCCAAAACACTCAATGGACTGTGAGCAAAATAGTCTAAGAAGTGATTTTATGTGAGATTTACTTAATAAAAATTGATATGTGATTAATATTTCACCATTTCACCATACTGTTGTCCTGTGAAAAACTAGATACGTGATAATAAATGGAATAAGTATCTATTTCAAGGATGTGTAATGCACACAGTTGTTGTAAATGTGTTTATCATACATACAAACATGGAAGGGGGTCATCATATTACTAATCATGCCTGACTCTATAGAAATATCACTTTGACCTTAACCTGTAGGCTAGCCTCCGAGCAGTTAATTAATTGCTACAAAGGCTTTGCTGTCTCGCCTTTTGTCTCCAGTGTTCAAATCCCAGCCTCTTTTTTTAAAACCACAGGACTTATCATTCCTCTCTCAAAGAATTGAATGTACCATTCTGTGAGCATGGGGTTTGCAGATAATGATGAACCCATTTCCCTTGGAGCTGGATCATTTCCGTGACAGTGGGACATCGACACATCTGCTGCTGAGTGTCTGTATTTACCGCAGCTGGGGGCAGGGAGGGATGTGGGGTGTGATGAATTCGTGTAAGGCTATTGCATCATGTGACCTCCCAAAGGTGAAGGGCAATCTGACTGCAGCAACTCACCCCACTGACTGGGAAACACATTTGCTTTAGGAAAGAACCTTCATAATGGCCAGACACAGAATCTCCTAACTACCCAATACAGCACTGCAGACCATGGTACGGAGGTGGGGTGGGGGTGGGGTTGGGGGTGCAGAGGGGGCGGTGGGTGTCCCATGGAGACCAGGAGGCCGCCAGCTAAAGCAGGTATCCACAGGATTCAATTGAAACATACAAACATTGAAAGCCGGAGCAGGAGTAGATCATTCAGCCCATAGAGTCTGCTCCACTGCACAATATAATCAATGCTCATCCTTAATCTCATCACCATACTCCCAATGATAAACAGATAAAACATCAAATGTTATGATGAACCACAATAAAAATCAAATCTCTCTGCATGGAGCCTGACCTCAAGAACCTGAAAACACTATCTGAAGAAGTTCTTCATCTCAGGAGAGTAATCAGTCACATCAAATGCATCTTCAAAATGCCATAGTCCAACAGTTCATCACCAATTTGACACATTGTTCAATTCTTTGATTCTGCATCACTCGCCCATTAACAATCTCTCACGTGCCGGATTCATACCTCACACCTAGATGCTGCATCTCATTCCCACACATTTCTCATACCCATGGGGCTCACAGCCAACTTCCAGGCTCCATAAACATCCAGCTCTCTGGCTATGCCAGGTACATCTCTAAGAAACACAGTAACACCCTGACTGACATTTTTCCCTCTCTTTCACAGGATATTGCTGTGTAACAGACAGCACCATTAAATGGCATGGGCAGTCGTGAATGTATTTCACCTCATGGTTCTAGCGATAGTGAGATCACTGGGGACATGGCAACTGGTGTTACTAAGGCCATAAAAAAAATGGTATATTCCTGCTGAATATATACCTTCTCAAAGTCTACTTAAAATTCATCTCAATAGAGGAAGTCCCCGCAGGGTGAAAAGCCTGTAAATGGGCAACCCTTGCTTTCCCATGGTCCTCCCTGAGGCGTTTGTGTTTTCAGATATCCGAGCAATGATCACCTGACCAGCCAGTGACAGTGGAGAGTGGAAACCGAGAGGGAGAGCAGACCTCTGAGGAAGAAACAGTCACATTATCCAAAACTTACAGCCAATTGTTCAGAGCCTGGCAATGCATGTATCTCAGAGGACAGCACAAAATTGGGATCTGGGTATGGTGAGTCCCTTGAGCCCAAAGTGGGCTGCAGTCAGGCCGTGGGAAAATATAGTGTGGATGTTAGCTCCTTGGAGAGAAAGGCCTTTCCTGAGTATATAATCGAGGAATCTGAGGAGAACTTTGATGAGGCATTGTACTGTCATCAGTAATCACTTGCTAACGAATCTAATTGTCCATCGAGGAAATTCTGTGTCACTGGTTCTGGGTTCTGTGGGTCCTTGTGATGCAGTGAGATGCAGTGCAGAAGTGGTGGGAAACTCTCCAAGAACACCTGTGGAGACAGCCACCACTGCACTGATGTCTGGACATTGCTGTGGAAATCATGAAACATGATCCTGCTGTCAAACAAGTTCACTTGTTCATTTGCAGGCTCAGATTGCTGCTATCATGGCTATAAATGCCAACACTCAAAGGTGCCATCTGGCTCTCACAGACAGCGATACTGACTGAGGGACTCCTGTAAAACCATCTGCTGTCTCCCCTAGTGAAACTCAGCAAAGACATGATATAAACCTATGGATTGATATGGCCTGATATTTTAACGACCTGTCACTCTCACAGTGTGATACCTCTGCTAGCTCCCCTAACATAAGGATGAGACATGGGTCATGTAGTATTGAAGAATGCAATGACAGTTTTAAAAATTCCTGACATGTATATTACTTCTGCCTCTGGGCTCAAGCAAAGTAATTAGAATGTACTATCACATGCTCTCCTTAACATGTCATGCTGCGAGTGGACAGAGCCCAGTAAGATGGAGGTCACATACTATGATATGGTGATCACATCATGAGCATGGCCTATTCCAGATGAGGGAAACTAATGCAATAAAACAGCTGTTAATGCTTTGAAGTCTATTTTTCTTTAACACTTTATTTAGGAATTCCAGTAGAGAAGCTGGAGCTATTACTGCAACATACCATGTTCGCTGGATAAGGAGGTGAAATAGATCACGTTTGATTTAGAAAGACCTTTGGATCACCACAGGATACAAAGTGTAAGGGCAGAATTTTACACAATATAGCAGGCAGTAGGTAGCGCCCTCACTGGTCAGACCATGCTAATGCCAGTTGAGGCCCTTAAATTGCCATTGGTTGGTCACTTAAAGGCCACATTCCACCTGGCTACAGTTTCTTGGTGCTCTGGGGAAGGATGCCATCAGATAGAAGCTCAGAAACTAATCCCTGTTTGGCATTTGGGTGGGATTGCCTACTTTACATGCCTGTTTATTGATTAGATGTAACTCTCATTGCACTACCACCACCAGAAAGCTGGAGGTGGGCGTGGGGGGAGAACCCTCTGCATTCAGTAAATCCTGGCAGCCCTTGGGAATGGGATATCCTGTTCCAGTTGGGCATTAGCTCTTCCCTTCATCCCAACCTCCTTCTCTAAGTATTAACTGGAACAAGAAGCTGCCTGTGGGGCAGGGGCAGGCTTCATACTGACTTTCTCAGGAACAGGGAAGTAATCCTTTTCACTGCCTGTAAGATCTTGCCTAAAGGGTGAGAAGCAAAGAAAAACACATGAAATGTTGGCGCCATTGCAAACAAAAAAGGAACTACACTCTGAGATAAGGTGATAAATCTTCATTCCAATGTGTCTACATTTTGTATATTAAGTCCAGATTTGATAAAGTGACTCTTACAGAGTCACAATTTAGAAAGGAAATTCCAGTTTGGTTGAAAGAATTATTTTTACCAGAGTCTCACTGGCTCAAAATCAATTAATAGATCCAATAATCCTCAATAAAGTCTGCCTAATATGGCTTTCCAAATAAATTCCAACAGACGCTAAGCAACAATCAGCTGTGATGAGATTAAAGAACAAGGCAGATTGAACTTCCTGGACTATACAGATGAAGAAGTTTGATCAATTAATTTTGTGATCCCGCATTGAGATTTATTTCAAAGTGAATCAATTGAATGTTTAGCATGTACAGTACTAACACAAGAGACTAAATGGAACTGGGCCATCTGGGGCTGTATTGCTCTAAGATCATAATTCTGCAGATTGCTTTTGAAGGCTCCATAGCAACACAGTAGGCTCTCATTGCTCAGTTTAACAATTTTAAAATATGCCAGCGCAAACCTCAATTAACCATTGTGCCACTAAACCTTGGAAATGCTGTTGGCATAATGCCACGTCTCCATGAAATGTGCAAAATCTAAGGGGCATGTTTCTATGCAAACACAACTGTTATAATAATCATTTTTACTTTAAGCACTCATAAAATCCATGTAGAAGTACAATCAACGCAGCTTATGAGGTTCTTATACCAGAAGTGTGCCATTATCATACTGTTCATTTGATGCATTGATCTGTCTCACAAGGAACAAGTGCTGCTTAAGAGACTGCCATCAGAAAGCTGCAATTTGCATTTCAAGCTGATTTGTTTCAAATTTCTGTCTCAGTCAGTTTCTTGCTTTCTGTGCACAATGAGGGTGATATTTTATCCCCTCCTTGCAGCAAAGGGAGGACAGTATTGCAGTATCATGGCAGCAGCCACATGCTGTGTATATTATGCAGCCTGCTGCTTCATTTCACAGTGAGCTTTCAATGCCTATGGAAGTGTCGAAAGAGGCTGAAATTTAGCAGGGAGTTACTGCCTTTGCAAAAACCTTCTTATGACATGCAACATCAATTCTGCGCTGCCAGTGGCAGTCCAAAAATTCAGCATAGACCACAATCGTTATACATCAGCTCTTTCTAGATTAGCCCTGGGTAGAGCTGCAGCATTAACCAGGTTCATGCCTCATCTGCAGTCTGCTAAGTCAAGTAAAAACCGAAAGAACTGCGGATGCTGTAAATCACAGCTGTTCTGACGAAGGGTCACCGGACCTGAAATGTTAAGTCTGATTTCTCTTCACAAATGCAGCCAGATCTGCTGAGCTTTTCTTGCAATTTCTCTCTTCCCTTTCTGCGAAGTCAAGTGTCTGACTCAGCTCCTCAGCCCTCACAATAACCAGAGGGAAAAGAAAGCCATTAGAATCCTGAACAGTGACTCTCAGATGAAAGTCTGCATTACAGCATTGTTGCTGACTCGCACAGATCATAATAGACTCTGGGTCATGTTCACCATTGTTTGTAGGGCCGCTTTGATCAATTTTCAATCTCTTGTATAAACAGCATGCATGGTCATTGGAAAATAATGGCCAAGTTGCAACTACAGGATAATGCACCGTGATCTGCGCTTGTGTCCTTCAACAATTTTTTTTCAAATACTTCTCCAGTGTTCTGTTCAATTTTGTAAAAAGCTTCAGTCAATGAGTCATAGTGTTGTACAGCACAGAAACAGACCCTTCAGTCCATCTCGCCCATGCAAAATGGATATCCTGAATTAATCTAGACCCATTTACCAGCATTGGGCCCAAATCCCTCTAAACCCTTCCTTTTCATATATCCATCCATATCCTTTTAAGTGTTGTGATTATACCACCCTTCACCTTTTCCTCTGGGAGCTCATTCCATACACACACCACGTTCTGCTTGAAAAAAGTTGCCCCTTGGATCCATTTTAAATCTTTTCCCTCTCACTTTAAGCCTATGCTCTCTGGTTTTGGACTCTCCTCACCCTGGGAAAAGACCTTGGCTAGTCACCTTATCCATGCCTCTCACAATTTTATAAATCCCTATAAGGACACCCTTCACTAAGGAACAATTCTGAAAAGTTTGTCCTGCATCTTTTTAGTGCTAACCTTGACCTGATAAGCCTCTGTTTTCTTTAAGGAGATTAGGCATTGGTCTAAAATTAACTTTGAACAACATTCTCAGATGCACGATCATGTCACTTGACAAAACATTTGAAGAGGGTGTCACTGTGTGGAGAGAAGCAAGACTTGGTGTGATGGGTCATGTTTGAACTGATGTTTCTACTTCAGTTAGTCCTCAGTATGAAGATCAGTGCTACTGGGGCCTGAACTAGGCATTCCTAGAAGCCTGAAAAAGAAATAAAGACATCAGCCATCTTATTGCAGGAACTCAGAACAGGCTGCTTCATTTGTGTGAGATGAAAGTTTTACAAAGGCACTGAATAGCTCCTGTTTTGACAGCCTAATTTATTACCTTAATTTTCCTAACACCGAAAATGAGCACATTAGTGCTGAGATTTCATATTCCTATAGCAGCAATGTTATTAATGATGGGAAATGGACAAAAAATGAATACAATGGAACTCATTCCTAACACAGCTGGACAAAAGCATGTAACTGCCACTGGTGTGAAGTGTTATGGTGATTTTAGTTTCAAGGTTCACAAAACGTGACACAGTATTGAATAAATGACAAAATGTTTGTTCTCTTCACCACCGATTTCAAAACAACTCTACAAACAGCAAACTCTTATCAGAGGCAACACAGTGAGGTGCTGGAGGAACACAGCAGGCCAGGCCGAATCAGAGGAACAGGAAAGTCAACTTGTCGGGTCAGGCCCCTTCTTCAGACCCGAAATGTCGACTTTCCTGCTCCTCTGATGCTGCCTGGCCTGCTGTGTTCCTCCAGCTCCGCACTGTGTTGTCTCTGAGTCTGGCATTCGTAGTTCTTGCTATCTCTGAGAAACTCTTATCAGAATACTTGAAGTAAAAATATTTTACTGTGCCAATCAACTTTGCAGATCTTTCAATTTATCAGAACTTCTTATTCAGTTCAAGAATGATGGGGTTACACTACAATCTGCAAAGGTTGCACTCCCTTTATATTTATCATCATGCATAATGTCATAGTTGGGCTTATTTTAGCATTCTGCCTGCAGAAGGACATTTCAGCACGAATAAAATTAACTTTTCCCTCATTCAGGCCTTCAATTTAAATCAGATTCAACTTTGCAATGTATAATTTAGCAAAGGATGACAACTCATTAAGTATCTTTCAATCTTTCCATGTCTATCGGGAGCTATCCGAAGTTTCCAACACTTGAAGCTCATTTTTTGTCAGCCAGTGCACAAGACATGCAGCTTCATAAATACAATACTCACACATTAATACTGAAACAGAAACATAAGGATGTCAATATACAGGGGTAAAAGAAACAAATGAAGTTTTGGAATGACTCTCATCAAAAGGTATTACAATAGTTTGAGAGAAATTTGATATCAAGCAAATTGAAATTCATAAAAACATTCAAACAAACCTGCACTGGTTCCATTTAGAATAACCCTGGGCAAGATGCATCCGTTAGCAGAAACCTTCTCATTATTGATGCTATCCCAGGGAGCACGAGAGCACGGTTTAGCCTTGGTTGATAGCATGTTTATGTTCCAACACAAATGTGCCATTTTGTGCGTCACAGAGCTGCATCAATCAGCACAATCACGATGGCACAGGTTTTACCATGATTTCTTAGTTCATAACATCATAGGGAATCTGTGTTACTGTAAAACCAGCAGTAATGGGGATTATAAGTGTACAGTGACACACCTGGGCAATTGTTACTGACTTAGCTGAGATGGTGCTTCAGGGAGTTTATCAAACAGGGAGCTGGGAAAAATGAACAAATTGAGAATATCTGGTTGCAGTGGTACAAGATGGATGCAACATTTTAGACTTTGCCATTTGGATGCTGGTACCCCTCAACATATCTGACAGACACATTGGTAACATTGTCTTTGGGTAAAGGAGGAAGGGTATCCTTTTCCAGGGTTTTACCAGCTACAGGGTTACTGTAACATTTAGGCTGGAATGACCAATACATTGTGATACATTGGTCAGGTTATCAGCGCTGCTGGCATCTTTGTTCTTCAGCAGTGAGCTGGATAGACAAAGCGTAGCATCATTTCTTCACACATCGAAACTAAAATGAAATCAGGAAGATATTCTGTGGTAGCAAATTTGTTTTCGTTTCCTTTACAGGTAAGTAGCCAGAATCATTGAACTTTCTGAAAATTTCTGTGTCCTGTGATTATTTTGAGATGTAAGTCAGGAAATCTCTCGGGTGCTGATACTGTTATTCTCCTTAGGCTTTCTGTGTGCTTCAGTCACTGTATCGACTTGCATGCATGATTTTCTTTGGTTCTTCTCTGATTCCTGTGATGTAGAAGTGCCAGTGTTGAACTGGGGCAGACAAGGTTAGAAGTGCTTGGGGCAGCACGGTGGCTCAGTGGTTAGCACTGCTGCCTCACAGTGTTAGGGATCCGGGTTGGATTCCACTCTTGGGTGGCTGTCTATGTGGAGTTTGCACATTCTCCCCATGTGTGTGTGGGTTTCCCCCGGGTGCGCCGGTTTCCTCCCATAGTCCAAAGATGTGCAGGTTAGGTGGATTGGCCATGCTAAATTGCCCGTAGTGTTTAGGGATATGTCGTTTGGTGGGTTAGAGGGGGATTGGTCTGGGTGGGATGTTCTGAGGGTCAGTGTGGACTTGTTGGGCCAAAAAGCCTGTTTACACACTGTAGGGGTTCTATGAAAAAAGTCACATGATACCAGGTTATAGTCCAACAGGTTTATTTGAAATCACAAGCTTTCAAAGTGCTGCTTCTTCATCAGGTGAAGTGAAGGAAAACAAACAGACGCAGAATTTATAGGCAAAGAGATCAAAAGATCGTACAAATGTTGTGAATGAAGTGTCGACAGATTGAAAAACAAGTCTTTGCAGGTGATCAAAAGTGTCAGACGATGTGAGTAAAGTGTCAACAGCTGAATAGCAAGTGAAGAGATGACCTATTAGCCGACTGAATGAGGCAGAGAGATAATTATTAAAAAAAGGGTGGTGCTGGAGTCAAATCATATGGCTGGAATAACATGATAGGTATAAGAGCCACATGCTGAGGGTCTAACCAATGTAATAAGTAATCCAAACCTATACAAACCAATTAAGGCAGACAGATTATAACAATTTATCAAGGTGATGGTGTCAAAACAGCTGAGTAAGGAAGGTTTTACAGATACAGAACAGTGTGGTGGGGTCTTATGTAGCATGGCATGAACCCAAGATCACGGTTGAGGCTGTCTTCATGGGTACAGAACTTGGCATTCAGTCTCATTAGAATCCCTACAGTGTAGGGATTCAGCCCAACAAGTCCACACCAACCCCTGGAGCATCCCACCCAGACCCATCCCCCTATAACCCACACACCCCTGAACACTATGGGCAATTTAGCACAGCCAATCCACCTAGCCTGCACATTTTTGGACTGTGGGAGGAAAGCGGAGCACCCGGAGGAAACCCACACAGACACAGGGAGAATGTGCAAACTCCACACAGACAGTCACCTGGGGCTGGAATTGAACCCAGGTCCCTGGCGCTGTGAGGCTGCAGTGCTAACCACTGAGCCACCGTCTCTGCTTGGCAATTCTGTGTTGTTCTGCATCTCGAAGCCTGCCTTGGAGGACGCTTACCCAAAGATCAGAGGCTGAATGCCCTAGACAACTGAAGTGCTCCCCCACTGGGAGGGAACATCCCTGTCTGGCGATTGTGACAGTGTTCATTCACCCTCTTCCCCTCCCTCATTTCTGATGAAGGGTCTGGGCCCGAAACGTCAAGCTTTCCTGCTCCTATGATGCTGCTTGGCCTGCTGTGTTCATCCAGCTCCACAACTTGTTATCTCAGATTCTCCAGCATCTGCAGTACCTTTTATCTATGTTATTCCAGCTGTTTGGTTTGTCTCCAGCATCACCTCATCTTTAATCTTTTGTAATTTTCTCTCTGCCTCAATTAATTGGATTATAGGTCATCCCTTCACTTGTTATTCGGCTGTTGACTCTTTACTCACACTGTCCGACACTTTTGATTACCTGCAAAGACTTGTTATTCAGCCTGTCAACCCTCCACTCACACCATTTGTATGATCTTTTGATCTCTCTGCCTATAAATTCTGTGCCTGTGTGTTTCTCTTCACTTCACCTGATGAAGGAGCAGCACTCTGAAAGCTTGTGATTTCAAATAAACCTGTTGGGACTATAACATGGTGTCATATGACTTCTATCCTTCTCTGATTCCTGATTGCAATTTTATTCAACTGCTTTTTGTTTTGTTCTTTATTGGATATTCTCACTGTTCTCATTTTCTTACTGAAATACAATGAATAAGTTCCAATGACAAATCGCTTCCAATAAGGTGTTTATTCTGTTTGATATTTTGAGTTCCACTCACAACATAGAGCTGACCAAGCCATGTGCAGAGCTTATGAATCCAGGGCTCTTAAGAGGATGTGTAGGAGATCCTTTAAATTTCATCTGGCTATCCAAACCCCAATACAGATGAAAACTGGGGTGCAGTGAATTCCCCATTCGTGAGCAGTAAATGTCCCAAGTGCACATGTCACCCTTGCTAGTAATGGCTATCCTTGTCTTGTGTAATTATTGTGTCTATTTGCCATCATTTCATATAAGTGAAGCTGGGACCAGGAATAGTGCCATAATGTTTAAGTTACTGATCTAGTGATCCGAAGGGACGGACTGATATTCCAAAGATGAGTAAAAACACAACTTAGCAATGATGAAATCTGCTAACTAAATGTACCGAAAACGGAAACAAATCTAGTACCAGTATTGCTGACATGAAATTACTGGATTGATCTAAAAACTCTTTTTGTTTACTTATGTCCTTTCGGATGGGAAAACTGCTATCCTTACCCAGTCCAGTCTGTGTGCGACTCCAGATCCACAGACAATTAATTGAGAGTTAATTGCTCCATGAAATGGCCTAACAAGCTGTTCAGCTATGCAGAAGAATGTAGCTTACCATCAACTTCTTAGTTAGAAACAGGCAATAAAATCTTTACAGTGATGTCAAAAATCTTTGAAATTGTGTTATCTTACAAAATAACTAAGTGCATCTTTTCTCTTGCTTCAGCATTCAACAAACTTATCCCCTCCCGTGAACCTTACCCTCTCCTTATTTAATTCCTGCTCTCCCAGTTAATTCTCCTTTGGGTAAACACTTGATAATATCTCTCTGTAATCTTTTTGTAATGTTGCTTCCCTCCTGCAGGATGGTCTTCATTAACTGGATTGCAGGAGAACCAGGTCCCTCCGTCCTCATCAAGACCATCTCATTTCCAACTCCATCTCCTTGCCTTAGTATCTCCTTCTGTTACATTGTGTCTCGTGGTCAGTGTGCCTGTACATCTTTAAGAGATTATATCATGATATCAGCATAGCATCATAGCGTGTGACTCAAAGTAATGAAGGCCTCAGACTCTATCTTACCCCGGATCAGCTGAAGCATGACTGTCTACTGTAAGACTACTCCTCTGTTTTCTTTAAACTTTCATTCACAGAATGCATCAAAATTTACTACCCATCCCACCTGCTCTTGAGAAAATAATGATGAGCTGTCTTCTTGAACTGCTGCAGTCCATTTAGTATAGGTAAACCCACAATGCTGTTGGGGAAAGACTTCCAGGATTTTAACCCAAAAACAGTGAAAGAACAGCAACATATTTCCAACTCAGGGTTGTAAGTGAAGGGAGTGGTTGCGATTTTAAAAGGTACTGTCCAAGGAGCATTGGTGAATTTCTGCAGTGCACCTTGTAAATGCTACTGAACATCAGTGGTGGAGGGCGTGTGTTTGTGGGGAGGGAGTGTGTTTGTGGATGTAATGCCAATCAAGTGGGCATCCTTGTCCTGGATGGTGCCAAGCTTCTTACATTTTGTTGGAACTGCACCCATCCAGGCAAGTGGGGAATATTCCAACACACTCCTGACTCAGGCTTTCTGTCATGATTTGTTGGGTCGAAGGGCCTGTTTCCACACTTTAACGATTCTATAATTCTATGCTGATTTGACTAGAAAGACTGCAGTAACACCTAAGCCCCTCACTCCTAAAAAGCCCATCATCAAATGTATAAAATCCCAGTAAGATGATCAAAGTGACCTAATTGTTGACTGATTGCTATTTATGACAAAAAATGTAAGGTTTTGTTAATCACTAAAAAATAACTATTTATTCTAAAACAGATATATTCTTTCCCAAATGGTAGTAGATGGGTGACTAATTGTTTACTATGTGACCTAAATTATAGCCCTTTAAACCTCCCCATGCACAGTTGTGAACAATACAGACAAAACAAATGGTTTGACACAAATATTATGGGTGGACCAATACAGACAGAGGAGGGACAATCTAATTCTAAATTCCAGACTATAAATTGGAGAGTGATTTTGCATAATTCACGTGATTTTCACAGTGAAGACATGATGTTTTCCCAGAGAAATACATGACCTTCAAGTCAATAGCTGATCAAATCAACTCAGGTCTTGTATTAGAATTCTTCTTTTTGAGTCCTCAGGTTTATTTGACTCTTCACTTCAACAGAGAGAATGAAGAGGGGAGGTGGTGGTGGTGTGCAGAGTGGGAGAGACAGAGAGAGTTATGTTCTATGTTTGCAGGCTTTGGGATGTCTCAAGCTGCAACTCCTCAGATCTGCAACAGAGTGAAGGCTCTTGTGAGTTAGTGTTTCCTTAACTCAACCTCCTGGTGCCACTGTGTCCGATAATGTATCCACTTCATTGCTCCTATAGGTAACAGAGACTTGCATAGCTAATGTGTACCCATGTAATCCCTCTTGATCATCAAGCTACCAAAAACAAATCCCTCCTGTAACTTTCCAGCAACATGGCAGTGCCCAGCTTCCTTTTCCCAGTTGAAAGGGTAAAAGGAAAATTATGTGATCCCATATAATATGGCTGATCCATCTCAGTTTCTGCTCAATGGAAACGCCTGGAATCTTGATAGCACTGATTGTGATGTTGCTGAATGTCAAAGGAAGATGATTCTATTTGTTCTTGTTAGAGATGGTCATTGATATGAATGGTACTTGCCAATTATCAGCCCAAGCCTGGATGTTGTCTAGGTCTTGTTGCATCTCAACATTGTCTGCTTCAATGTCTGAGGGGTTGTGATCAGTGCTGAACATTGTGCAATCATTGGTGAACGTCCCCACTTCTGATCTAATAATGGAGGGAAGGACATTTATGAAGCAGCTAAAGATGGTTAGACCCAGCACATTTTACACTTATTGTAAGGGCCCTCTTACGGTGCAGTGGTAGTGTCATACTCTGGACCAGAAGGCCTGTGTACAAGTCCCACTTGCTCCAGAGGTGTGTAATAACATCCCTGAACAGGTAGATTAGAAATATTCATGTTTAGGGTAGAGATAGGACTTTGTCTCCACAACGACTGTACGGTGGTCACTGTTAATGATACTGTCATGGACAGATGTATCTGCAGTTGGCAGATTGGTGAGGATAAGGTTGGGTGTATTTTTCCCTTTTGTTGGTTCCCTCACCATCTGCCACAGAATCACGCCAGCAGTTATGTCTTTTAGGACTTAACCAGCTTGCTCAGTAGTGCTGCTGTCAAGCTACTCTTGGTGATGGATATTGAAATACCCCACCTAGAGCTCATTCTGCACCCTTACCACTCCCAGTACCTCCTCCAAGTGTTGCTCAATGTGTAGGAGCAGTGATTCAGCAGGGAGAAGATAGAAACAGAAGGTTTCCTTGCTTATCTTTAAGCTGATGCCATGAGATTTCAAAGGACTTGGAGTCAATGTTGAGGACTCCAAGGGCATCTCTTTCCTGAGTGTATACTACAGTGACACCACCTCTGCTGGGTCATTGCAGATTCCAGAAAACTGAGTGTGCCACTATTGTTTCCGCTGCTTAGGTCAATGCCACATTGTCCATCTGGTTTCATTCCTTTTTTTGAGATGTTTTAGCAGTTTTTCCTATAACTGAGGAGCTCATCAGGCCACTTAAGAGGACAGATATAAAGTCAAGTACATTGTACTGGGTGTGGAGTCACATGTAGGTCAGACCAGGTAAAGACAGCAGATTTCCTTTCTTGAAAGGACATTACTAAACCAGATTAATTTTTACAACAATCAGCACTGTTTTCAAGGTAATCATTAGATTTTTAATTGCAGATTTTACTTCTGAATTCAACTTCCTCCACCCACCATCTTGGGGTTTGAATCTGTGCGTCCAAATCATTACCTGGGTGTCTGGATTACTAATCCAGCAACACACCAACACTTCAATGCCTCCTCTCTTGTAACCTATTAGTTTAATGTTGACCAAGGCACTTAGAAGTCCGCTGAATGTCAAGTTTTTGCTTATAGAGTTAGCTGGAATGAATATCTGTTGGATTCTTCGATACCACAATATCTGCAACCAATTTCTTATGTTGTGGGTGATAACGTAAGGATTGGTGCATCAGGTAAAACTCACCACATCTAATGTAGGTCAACATTACATTTTGATTAGTTATGCTCCTGTAAAACCCGTTGGAAATTTTACTGCACCGATGGCATTTCATAAATGCAAGTTTGCTGTCATGCACCAACTCATGCTCAGAAAACTGCTCCAAAACAAATGCTGCAAACCCTTCCCGTCAGAAGCTGTTTTTTATTCATAGTGACTCATGTCCTTGGAATATGCGAGTTGATTTGCCCTTGGAATCTCCTGATTTGCCGAATCATATTACGTGAAAACCCTTGAAAATTCCAGCCCTTCTAAATTTCTAAATTAAACCTCAATGTAACAACAATGATAAACATTTTATTATAGCATCGGGATGCTTTCAGCTGTGGGATTGGAGTGTGCAGTTGATATGTTTCCTGCACACTGCACCCGGACCCACAGTGGATAGGTGAGCTGTTAAACAAACAACCTCCAGCCATCAGTAGCTCCAGCATGTGCCACGAGACAATGTTAAAACTTGTACTGTGAAAAGCAGTCAGGAGAGGTATACTAATCTACCTGAATATAGTAGTCTCAAGGGACATGGAGATGGGATGGGAAAGTGGACTACTCCTGTTCCTGTTTCTTATGGCCTCATGTTAACTTCTAAAGGAAATCATTAAAACTTTCACAGCAAGTGGCTTCAACAGTATTTAGCTAATAGGGTCATAAAAGACATCCATTACAGAATATTCTGATGGGGAGAATTATAGACAACATGAAATAAAAAATAGAGTTCTGTTTTTATTTATTTCTCAGAGGATATTAATGTTCGTCATGGTTATGAATTAAATGCATTCTGTGTTGTAGAGTTGTTTCAAATAGTATTTAGATTTCATGTCTTGCTGGTTATGATTGAACTGGACAAGTTCAATCCCAGAGTGAATCCTGTTTTGATAGACCATAGGTTTTATTGTTGTTATTGACTTTAATCCAAAGAGGCTACAAGGGTATATCTAACAAAACAACATTCAAGTTTACACAAAAAGACCCTACAAAACTATATACATATAATATAACTTGAAAGTACTATAAATTGCAAGAAAAGCAGGATTCAACTCGTTTACCTCACATATCCTTGGCAGACAGTCAACCTCAATGAATATCACTCATCATTGATCATAGGTCATATCATAGAATCCCTACAGTGTGGAAACAGGCTCTTCAGCCCAACAAGTCCACACCGACCTTCAGAGCATCCCACCCAGACCCATCCCCCCATAACCCACCGAATCTACACATCCCTCAACACTATGGGCAATTTAGCGTGGCCAATCCGCCTAGCCTGCATGTCTTTGAACTGTGGGAGGAAACCGGAGCACCCAGAGGAAACCCACGCAGACATGGGGAGAATGTGCAAACTGCACACAGACAGTTGCCCGAGGCTCCTATTCCTTACTCTGAAATTTCCTACTCTACTAAAACAGTCATAAGTGATATCCTTTCTGAGAATTTCCGCACAATTATTAGATGTAATTCTCTCTGTTACCGTCTCTTTCTGAGACATTGATACAGGCTAACTCACTGATTTTTTTTTTGCTCTCAGTGAGAAGAGACCCCAGCTCTTTAAAAGTTATTTTGACTAAGTTTCGGCCACGAATCAGCACATCAATTGGCATTGATCCTTTCTTCTGAACTGAAACTGCTTCTGGCCTCTGGCTTGTCATTTTCTGGGTTGTAAAAGGTTAAGGTGGTAAAGTCTTCAGAAATTATCTTCTCTACTAACTTTTCTAGTCATTTAGTTTAAGTCACATGATTTTTATTTTGAAATACTCTTTTGATGGGTTGCCAAAAAGAGAAGAGTTCCTAGCCTCTTAAACACAGTTACCCTCATAGAACTGAAAAAAAACCATTTCTACTTCGCAATCCAAATTCCAAGTAATAATGATATATTATAAACATCATCCACTGTGCGAACACTAACCAGAATTATTTCTCTTGTTCAGTGGTAGGTCATATTTTTACACAGGTCACAGAACAGTTTTTATATTTTTGATTTTGTGATGCAATATCTTTGAGTTGGAGATGATTAATGTGAAACAAGTAATGTGAAAACTTATAAAAAGAACTAAACTGTGGTTGCTATTCATATTTATTAACATGTTTATCGTCTTGGGGTATTTGTGTTAGATCTAATAAATTGCTTTTTATCTTGCTGTCCATTAACGATTACTCATTCCATCTTTCACACAGACTAAGAAATGTGTAACTGATCAGAGTTAAGATGCCAAAAACATTGAGCAAAAGGCAAAGAAGCTTAAAGGTACAATGGAATTAAACAGTATGAGCAATTAATTCAGGTTGATATGAATCCCTTCAATGTCAATATAGAAGAACCATTGATTTATTAAGCGAAACAAGATCTTGTTAAAATACCGACAAGAGTTATTTGATGCAAGCATATTGGGCCAATTTTATGGTGTTGTCATTGTAGAGTCTAAGCTGTTAGTGAAAAACAATTTTAAAGTTTTCACAATCAAACATTCCTATGCCAATATGCACACAATGCAGTTTTGAGGCTAATAAACCAAAGTACAGTCATATAACAGGATGCAATCTGAAGGAATCAACATCAATAGATCACAAAACATCTTAATATCATTCATGTCACAGGTTCAATTTTTGCAATGTCTAGGCAGAAGGACTGTGCTGCAGTGAGTGTATTTATCATCACAAGACTAATTCTGCAAACTGCAATCTCTTCTAGTCAGGCTTTTCGAGAGGAGTGAAGCTTGCACAAACGTTACCCTTGCATCTAACTGTTGATTACACCATTTGGTTTCCAGTGAAAGTGAAATTTCATTGTACAAAGCAAGTGTTTAGGGTTTGAAGCAATTTATGAAGAGGTGATTAAAAAAAACCAATTAGACCTCCCAGGCAATTTTATAAAACTCTTTTTCCGGCAAAATATACAGTCATTACAGCACACAGGGAGGCCATTCACTTTATTGAGTCCATGCTAGACCTATACAATAGGAACTATGGCAAGCAGTGACCATGTTTATTACAGAGGTTAGAAATTGAGGAGAAGACATCTTGGAGTTTCTATTTTGTACTCCTTGAGGATAAAGCTCCTTCTGAAATGCAGTTTTATAAAAATATTACCATTTCTCATCATATCACTGTCACATAAAAAATCTTAATCATTGATGGGAAAGCAAGCAATAAAGGTTGAAAGACAAGGAAAAAGCTTCTCTGATATTTTCACAGTGCATAAAGAAATGGGAAAGTTTTAGACAGAGAAAGGTTTAAAATGTTTTGTATTCTCTATTTTTTTGTGGCAATGATATAATTGCTGAATATCTTCTGAATTTAAGGAGAGGTTAGCTGGAACATTCTGAACCATTCTGAGGGCATAGCCTCAAAATAAAGGGAAGCAGATATAGGACTGAGGTCAGGAGGAACTTCTTCACCCAAAGAGTTGTGAATCTGTGGAATTCCCTGCCCAGTGAAGCGGTTGAAGCTACCTCGCTGAATGTTTTTAAGGTAAGGCTGGATAAATTTTTGAACAGTAAAGGAATTAAGGGTTATGGTGTGCGGGTGGGTAAGTGAAGCTGAGTCTCATAAAGATCAGCCATGAACTTATTGAATGGCAGGGTAGGCTCGAGGGGCCGAATGGCCTACTCCTGCTCCTAGTTCTTATGTTCTTATGTTCTTATCTCATACTGAGAGCTTCTGTGCGGTTAGCAGATCTGATGCCATAATTTGTAATAGTACAAAAAGAGGCCATTTGGCTTCCATGACTGTACCAAGCCTAAGTTATCTGAATAACGCAATTCTCGCTATTGTACAAAACAGAATCAAAGGTCAGTTTGATCTCCTTAAGCATTCTCCAGGTAAATCACAGAATCCTTACAGTGTCAAAGCAGGCCATTTGGCCTATTGAATCCACACCGACTCTCCAATGAGCATCCCCCACCACTACCCATTTCCCATGGTCAATCCACCTAACGTGCACATCTTTGAACTGTGGGAGGGAACTGGAGCACCTGGAGGAGATCCACGCGGACACAGGGAGAATACAGTCAGTTTCCCAAGACTGGAATCGAACCTGGGTCCCTGCCCTGACCACTGAACCACCATGCCATGTTGACCAGGGAATCTGCCAGATGCAACAGTTGGCTCGATCAAAGGTTAGATCACATTTGTTCAAAAAATCTTGACCCAAAATACGTTCTGCATCCCAGTCTAGTTTACCAGGATGGTTGGATGTTCACAATATCTCTTATCAATCTGAATATGTAATGGATATATTTCAATGCCCTCTTGAGTGTGGTCAGTGAAGCCACTTACAATAATTGTTCTTGAACCGTGCCCATTTAACCACAAACCATTGGCTGTGTTATGGACAGTTCTGGATCCTCCTGTTGTTGGGAAGTTGGGTAAAGTATTTGTGGATTGGGAGACAAGATGTTAGAATTTGGTGTTTGTAAAATATTGGCGTTTGTAAAATGCTAGGGGGAAAATCTGTGCGTTGTTCCTTTTAAAAGATAATGTTCTTTTCCTATGCTTAAAGATTCAGAAGGGATGTCTGTGGACAGCAGCTTGTGGGTTTGCAGGAGCACAGAGAACACTTGGATTTAAACATTTGTATCAAAGGTTTACACAGTTAGCAGGCCAAGCAGCAGTTTTGTTTTGCTATGAAGATAAGTTTTGAATTTCGCCAATCAATTTGAACCAGGCACTTTGATACCAAAAACGAAATAAATTTAAATCTGATGGTTTTGACAACACGGGAATAATCCTGGTGTAAGATACTGATATGTAATCAAGGGTATGAAAGAAATGGACAGTTAGACAAAGACAGGAGAACTAACTGCCATCTGCTGGAGGGTAACATCTCTCAGCTCGTAAAGAAAGTACCATCTATTCACAATCGTACGTCAACACTCCAAGCCAAGATTCCTGACAGGAGATTCAATGGAGAAAACACAGAACATTCCAGAAGTCTTAGCCTGGCTGTAATTTTGAAAGACTAAATTCTATTGTTTCGTTGTATAAGTGGGACTTGTATTTATTGGAACAGTATACCATTAGAATCTTGTGTTATTTGGTAACAGTTAGTCGTTAGAAAGGATTTGTTCGGTTTGTTAATGGTTGAGTTAATTTGTTCACTGTTGGAGTTAGATAAATAAATTGTTACTTGTTGATTGCAAAGTGAGTGTCAGGGATTTATTCAATTTAACCATTAGAAGTTGCTGAAAAAGAAGTTAATCATTTTTCACACTCCTTTTAACAGGGTGTTTTGGTTTTGGTTCCTGTGGGGATAGGGTCAACCTCTGCTTTACAACACAGCATCCCATAGGAATTCGACAAGGTGCCATTCTATCTTGCGCACAATGAGAGGCCTTATAAGGAGGGAAGTGGGAGGTGTCTGTAAAATTAGGTGTCTTGCCAGCGATGCCATTGATAGCACCCACCTGCCCCTGCTGTGATCTTACCATTTAATAATCATTTCACACACTCCTCTTGCTGCACCTGGTGTTTCACCCAAGGACAGTGCACTGGTACCATGTATCCAACCCAATAAGTTTTATCTGTGGCTGGGACATGCAGGGCTCTCATTTTCCTGGCCATTCTGTCAAGGGGAACCTCTCGTTAGCCCAAGGTAAGATCTCCCTCACCCTCCCAATCTTGCCCATCCCTGATCCCCATGCTCCCTTCACCCCTCCATAACCCCAATGACCAGCCAATCCCCTCAAGGCCTACTAAGACTCAGAATGAGGCCATTCAGTCCATTGGTTCTATTACCTCATGACAATTTCCTGCCTGTTCCCGCATTCCTGCAAATTATTTCCATCCAAATAGCTGTCCAAGAATGCCTCAGATGAACCTGCCTCCCAAATTGCCAGGCAATGCATTCCATTCCCAAACTACTTGCTGTGTTACAATATTTTTCTCTACATCACTTTAAATCTATGCTGTCTCATTTGTGATCATTTTACAAGAAGGAGCACTTCTCTCTATCTACATTGTCTGGCTCTCTCATGATTTTCAGAACCACTAAACAATCTCCTCGCAGCATTCTTCTCCTCAAGGAGAACAGTCCAAACCTCTGATCTATCCTCATCTCTGAAATTTCTCATTTTTGGAGCCATTCTTTTATGTAGGAAAAAGATGGCCTAGTGGAATTATTGCTAGACTATTAATCTGGGGATCCAGGTTTGAATCCTGCCAGTCACATGGTGGATTTTCGATTAAATTTTTATAACAAAATCAGGAATTAAGTGTCTAATGATGACCATGAAACCATTGCTGCTTGTGGGAAAAACTCATCTGGTTCAATAATGTCCTTTAGGGATGGAAACTGCCATCCTTACCTGGCCTGGCCTGGCCTACATGTGACTCCAGACCCACAGCAATGTGGTTGACTTTTAACTGTCCTCTGGGCAATTAGGGATGGACAATAAATGCTGGCCTGGCCAGCAAGACCTCCTCCTGTGAACGTTATTCAAACAAATTGATTGTAAAATCTTGTAATTTGATGTCAGGACGTGGACAATTTATCCCCAATGTAAAATGTATCCCAGAGAGAGGCCATTATATCCATTGAGCACATAACTATTTTTAAGAGCTTTTCAGCTCGCTTCACTGTTTCTCCATGGCCCTGTAAGTTTTTTCCTTCCCCTTCAGGTGCTTATCCATCCCTTTGAAAGCCAGCATTGAAGCTGCCTCCATCACAATCTCAACCTGACCACACTCACTCCTCTTGTTTCCCATTCTTCCACCAAATAGAACAGTCTCTGTCCATCTGCTCCACCCAGAACTTCATGGCTTTGGCCATCTCAATCAAACCTCCACTCAACCTTTTCTTCTCAAAGGGTTTCAATATCAGCTTCTCCAATCCAAGCATGGAACTAAACTCCCTCATCCCTGCAACCATTCACATCAACGCTTCTGCAGCCTCTCAAAAAGTGTTCCATCCTTCCTAAACTGATTTCCAGAATTAGACACATTCCTCCGGTTGACACTGAACCCAAGTTGTAATAAATTCATTACTACACCCTTGTTTCTGAAATGTACGGTCCTGTTTTTCATCTTGGTTTAGGAAAACAAGAATTGTGAACTTGTGCAGGTTCCAACCTGAGCTATGCTCAGCTCTGCCTAGGTTTTGTGATTTTTCACAAAGGCTATGGCTTCATAATGAGGCTTGGGAGCTGCACTAGAGAGCAGGAGGATTGTGGATACAGAGGTCAGCTGGTTACAAGGCTTCTCCAACATAGTGCCTCAAATCTTAACATCATTTGAACACCAATAAATGATCTCCTCACTCTTTAACCCCCACCCATGGTCTATAACATCCCATTCCCATTATATCTCTCATGTAATCTATACCCACTCAGATTCAACATATCACCCCATGTCATTTCAGACCTACTATGCCATATGTATAGATAACAAGGTGTAGAGCTGGATGAACACAGCAGGCCAAGCAGCATCAGAGGAGCAGGAAGGCTGACGTTTCGGGCCTAGACCCTTCTTCAGAAAATGCCATATGTATGCCATTTAAGATCCCCAGTGACTCCTCAGACATACCATGCTACCTCTACATCGCCCTCTAATGTGTCCTGCATACGTACTTACCCTGTATCCAGCATGTACAGTCCTTAGGAGCGATAAAATTGGATTGAGAATTTTTCTAAATGCAGGTGTAAAAAGAAATACATCTCTGACAATGTTAACAATTTCTTATTCAAAGGTCTGCAATTGATACACAACATTTTCCATTGAGAAAAATAAAAGAATAATCTGTTTAGTGGCCAGTAAACCGTGGGACTTAAATTGAATGATGAAACCACATTGAAGACCTAAGATGTTATTACAACCTCACAAACAAGCATTGTCTTAAACATCTTTGTTAACAAAACTGAGTACTCCCCTCCAATACCTAAATTTGAAAACTCAACAAAGCATTCATAATGGCCATAGCTATAAATACGTTCCTACAGTTTCAAGAGGCTGAAAATGAAGGAACACACAGTCACCTCTCTATTTAAAAACACATTTGTTTTTCAGTCAATTGAAGAGCAGGAGTCCAAACTTCCCTTTTTTATCAGAAAGAAGGATTAATCTCACAGTCAGAGCTATCAGTACATTGAAATCCCAGTGCTAAACGTGACAAGGAGAGTTTATCAATGCATTTTTGTATATTTTCAAAGCATTACAGCAATTTATCTAGTGAAAGAAACACTGTAATGAATGTTAACACTGATACAATGCTGGCCAATATTAAAAATACTTTTGCAGAATAGACCCTTTTGAGAATGACTACATTGAAAACATTGTCCTACATTACAGGATCTTATAGTGTCATTTGAAATTTTCAAAACATTTTACATTTAGCTTTCAGAAAGTTACAAACTATTCATCAGTCTTTCCTCCAATAGTCACAAACTCTCTAAGCAGAAGTACTTCTTTTCAGGGTTTTCAAAATCGGCACCACACCTGAATATTGTGTGGAATGAAGTATAATCTCCTGTGACCCTTACAGTCGGGATTCAAAACCTCAGATGAGGTTTGTGTGCATTCTACACCTAAGGACTTTCCAATCCACAAAAGATGTCACTGAAAATGGCATTAGGTTGAGAAAACACAACAGGTCAGCAATTCATGAGTTGATTGTAACCTTTATTGACTGACAAAACATCCAGCCACATGCCTCTCTTTAAAAAGCCCAGTATCCTGTATGCCTTTATGGTCCCTTTCTTAACCAACCCTACTACCTTCATCCGTTCCCCCATTTCTTTCTTTCCCTCATTACCATGCAAGTATTTTCTTTTCATAAATTTATTCAATTGCCTTTTGAAAGTCGCTGTTGAATCTGTTTGCACTGCCCTTTTGGCCAGTATGTTTCAGTTCACAGCCAGGTTCTGTGTAAAAACTATCTTCTTCACCCCTCCCCAGCTCTTCTAGTAATAATCTTCATGAAACAACAATTCAGTAATGACCATTTCATTCATTCAGCAGTGGTTGGTATTATTCCTCAGTGTCAATTGCAGTCTGCATTCATTTAATATGTTCAAATGCCACCTGACTGTTGTATATTAAACATTGCCCTGAATCAGAGAGGATTTGATCCCAAGTTCCCCAGAGAATATTACTCCTCTTCAGTCAGTGGGAAGAACAAATTTAAGAAACTCCATCAATCATCTATTTACAATGAAATTTACTGAGAAATTAACATTTCCAGCCAGTCCAGGCCTCTCAAATATTTGTAATGAACATGTCCAGCATCCAATCAGAACTGAATAAGGTTGTTGTCAGATTAATATAGTGCCAGAGTTGTTTTCTATATTAAACCAGTTACTGTCAGATAATCATTTAGCCTTAATATTACTATAGCAGCAATTTAATTCAAACTTCTAAATTTAATCCTTTTAATGAAGTATCCACATTTACAGCTCTACTTTTAGGTAAATAATTTTAAGTTAAATTGTATCAATATTAATTTTAGGCTGTAATTAATTCTGACAACACAGATCTTTGAAAAGACGATTTGCTTTGATGGATTTATCAGGAATTGGAAATGTTAAGATAACGTACAGCAAGATAAGAAAATGACGTGTTCATAAATTCCCAAACCAGTCTGACAGATTGGACAATTCAATGATCTTCACACCTGATCCATGATCAATCCAGATCCCATACCTCATCACGTTACTTCATTCTCCTGTGAGTCTGATATTAACCAATAAATGTGATACATTAAAAACAACGTGATAGTGAGTATTAGAAAACTGATGCAGGTAAATCTAAATACTTGATAACAAGCGTGGGCCTGGATGAACACAGCAGGTCAAGCAGCATCATAGGAGCAGGAAAACTTGACGTTTCGGGCCTAAACCCTTCATCAGAAATGGGGGAGGGGAAGAGGGTTCTGAAATAAATAGGGAGAGAGGGGGAGGCGGATAGAGGATGGATAGAGGAGAGGATACCTTTTCTGATAAAAATCTAAATACCTATTCACTTCATGGAGATTATTTAGCTAGAAGACATCTCTTCTTTTCCTTGTTTTGTCATTTTCAATTTCCCTCACGGTCTTACCCATCACAATGTCTTTCATTTCCTGCAGCCACACAACTTTCTGGAATCTATGCTCTCCTTTAATTCCTGTCTCTTGAGCACTCCACATTTTTACGTTTTTAGCAGTGACAGCTGTAACTTCAGCAGCAAAGGCCCTAATCTCTGCAATTCCCTCCAAACTGTCAAACCCTGTGTTTTTCTCCTCATTTACGACATTTGGCAAACCTAATCCCGGGGCCACCATCCTAATCTCTCCTTAAATGGCTCAGTACCAAGTATTACTTCATTGTGATCCTGTCGGGCTCGGGAGGTTTTCTTACGTTAAATGTGCAACTTAAATATGCGTTGTTGTTGCTTTCCTAGAGGATGAACTTCAGTTTCAATAAATATTAAACAAAACACTTGAAATCAGAGGTAATTTTTACATCTGAATTTCAGCAATCTCACAGGAAAGTGCTCACTTGTAATTTTGAATCATGTTAACTACCTGGAAATATTGCAGCGTTTATTTATCCATTTGATGGCAGTCTGGAGGGTGTGTGCATTCACCATCTCCATAGTTATCCACTGCGACTAAACTGATTTTTGAAAAATAAATCTCATCTCTGTCAATCTGAGTTGTAAGGCTGTGTTTTCGAAATATTGCTCAGCTGGTCTTGTGCTCAGGGCCCAGTACAGAGTGTTCACCTCAGTCAATAGGAATTGATCCTCCCGGACCATTAATACCTTTTGTTGATTGTCACAGAGCAGTCTAAAACTGAAAACCCCACCCACCGGGAGACCCCTACTCACTAGCAGTTACTGAGCCCTGGGACAGCCCCACCTTCTGGGAGAGCCCCACCCACCAAGAGAAACCCCACTCACTGGGAGGGACCCCGCCCCTGGGAGAGACACCAGCCCCTGGAACAGACCCACCCACTGAGAGAGATACCACCCTCTGGGAAAGCAGCATGCATTGCCAAATAATCACAGCCACTAGCTGTATAGGTACAATCATATATACATGAGTGGATGCAGAGGAAGAGTCACAGTCCACAGAATCTGTGTATTCAGAGGAAAGGCATGAGGCATAACAAAAATAATCTAATAACTGAATTTGGCAAATTAACTCGGAATTGAGTTTGGAACTAAAAAATTCAGTTGGTTTCATTTAGGCTCCTGTGGAGGTCTCAAATTTTGGCTACAGTAAAGGCAAGGATAATTCTGGCACCGTTAGAACATCGGAACAGGAATAGGCCATTCAGTCCCTCGAGCTTGCTCCACCATTGAATTTGATCACGACTGACCTGTGGCCTAACTCTAAATACCTGCCTTTGACTCATACTTCTTCATATATTTGCTTGACATAAAAGATCTAACTCAGATTTAATACTAACAGCTGATCTAGTATTCACTGCTATTCATGGAAGAGAGTTCCAAATATCTACCACTCTTCATGTGTAGAAGTGCTTCCTGACATCTCTCATGAACAGTCTGATCAGATCATTCTCAGGTTATGTCCCTTAATTCTAGAACCTCCAACCAGTGGAATTAGTTTAGACCATAAGACCATAAGACATAGGAGTGGAAGTAAGGCCATTCGGCCCATCGAGTCGACTCTGCCATTTAATCATGGCTGATGGGCATTTCAACTCCACTTACCCGCACTCTCCCCGTAGCCCTTGATTCCTTGCAATATCAAGAATTTATCAATCTCTGCCTTGTTTAACTTTATCTACCTTGTCTTTTCCTGTTAATCTTGAAGACTTTGATCAGATCACCTCAACTTCATAAATTCGGGAGAAAACAGGCCTAATTTATTTAATCACTCTTCCTAATCTAATCCATAAAGTCCAGCCATCTTTCTTGTAAACTTACTTTGTATTCCCTCTAAGGCCAATCTATATTTCCTTAGGTCATGGTACTCCAAGTAGGGTCTAACCAGGGTTTGTACAAATGCAGCATAATTTCCTCATCCTTATACTCTAGTCCTCTCACTATAAAGGCCAGCATTCCATTAGCTTTCTTGATTATTCTGTGCATCTGCCTGCGACATTTTAAAGATCTATGCATCTCTGAACATTTCACATTAACGCAATCTATGTGATCAATAGCCTAATTCAATATTGAACAGAACCTTAATAAACCATGCAGAAAAAAAACAGTAGATATAAATAAAACTATAACTGTAAACATTATGCATGCAAATTTTGATGAAGTACTGAAATGTCTCTCCAGGATATTGCATTACAATTTATTTTATTAAACCTTTTAATTTTGTATTATTTACAGGCAAACCACATTGGGACTTGTCAATGGCACTTTGTAATTTGCTTCTTAAAGAATCTTTTGTTGCTGTGAAGAAAGTTCAGTTAGTTTCACAAGATGATTCCACATCCTCAGGCTAAATGAAGTGAAACTCAAAGAACTGACTCTATTTTCATTAAAGGGAAAGAAAAGATTGTGAGAAGTGATGCAATCCAGCTCTGTGAAATGTTACCAGACATTTGCAATGTAGATGCAAGCAGAAAGCTACTTAATTTATTTTCAAAACTGAAAAGTTAAGTATAAGATTAAGAGGTTTCTCGATCCCTGAGGATCAGCAGAACTTACTTACTTTCACAGAAATAGTCAGTGTCTAGATTCTGACAAAAGCAATTAATATAAGGTTGATCAAGTTTTTTAAAAAGGAACTAGATCGATATTCTATAAAGAATTGGGGTTGCAAGTGTAAGGATAGGTGATCAAATATTCAATGAAAAATGACTTGTTATGTACACGGGACTGTGAAATTGCCATCTCTGGATTGCAAGTAATCAGACTATAAATTACAATGTTGGTTTGCTATTCTTGATGTTCTTTGCTTTAGGGCTCAGGGATTAATTTCAGAGAGGAGCATTACCTTTGGTCATTTAATTCCTTCAGAAGTTCAAAGAAGCTGTAACTTGGCAAATTGTGAAATGCCTGAGATTAATGGTTTAAGTTCAGTTTCTCACATTCCAGTTTTTAAATTTTTTTTGGTTAAAATACACAAGGGAAAATAAGTGAGAGAAAGCAGCAAAATACAGTAACAGGAAGCAGATGCTGATGTGCCAGAGAATCTCATGCAGTCAGTTTCCATGACAGACTGCTAAGAGTGGAAGGGCAGAAACAGAGAAGCTGCCAGCTCCTGATTGTTCCAATCTTGGGCATTGGTGAAGTGCTGCAGTGGTAAAGGAAGGTTCCAGGGAGGTTTGTGAGTCTGACTTGGTGCCAGTGAGCAGGTATCAATATGAAATTCCTACCTCTGGAGGCATTTTGCCTGCATCAGAGGTTCTGCCACATATCACATTGGGAACATGCTCAGCAAAGTCTTTCTTGGCTCCTTTATAGACTGTCCCTGCACCAAGGAGTGCCCCCCTGTTAACAGCAAGGCTGGCCTGAGCTGTCCTTGCATCTCACAACCTACCACACCAACCTCAGTGTTCGATCAAAACTATCACTTTCTATTTTGATGAGACTTGCTACCAGTAAAATTAGTTTACATTTCCTTTTATCTGCAAAATTAGAACAGTGACAGCAAGGTCAGAGTTTATTGCTTATGGCTAATTACCTTGGGCTGATTGATATTTTCCTGCCCGATTCACAAGTTAATCACATTTTATTGGGCTTGGAGTCACATTGAGATCAGGCCAGGTAAGGATAGAAGCTTTCCTTATGTAGAGTTTGAAACATCCACACCTGGATTATTGATCCAAGCCTCTCGATTACTAATGCAGCAACATAACCACTGCGTTGCCATTCCCAACACGAGCAAAACATGGTGAATGAGGTTCAGACAACATTCATGAAACAGGTCTCATTCATTTCACTGACCTATGGTGTCATTTGCAACCCGAGAAAAAATTAGCTTCTTCTTGCTTAACTCTAATTACTTCTAATTTTATGTTTCGAGATTGTCTGATATAAGGAGATCATCCATATAATTTCACAAGACTTCATCTTGAAAACTCATACCGATTAGAATGTCAATTAGAATTGAGTAATAGCTTCCCAAATATCACAGTAAAAACCTTAAGGAATGGTCATACTTTCTATCAATGTTTAAAATCCCGTGCGGTACCAGTAATAGTCAGAACACTCTCCACAGTAACAACTCGCATATGAACATGAATCAAGTGAGAAATTTTACATTCAATGACATGGGAAGGGTTGGAAAATTGTGAAAGATACTATGAAACCTACAAGTGTGCTAGATTGTCTAACCTTCCTGAATACGCTGGCATGGCTGCCTGAGAAATTCTCCGCACAGGGTAGAAGCTCCTGCTCCTCAGTTGGTGGTTTTGACGAATGAATGTGTCAATGACCACAGTACAGCATGTTTCTTCTTTTGAACAGGATTCCCTACAGACTTGACAACTAAAAATTTGGCAGAAAACTTTTAAATGTGGATTGAAATATAAGCAATGGAATCTCTTCTTAAACTGATAGTAACATTATTGAAGTGAGGTGGAAATTGATCACTATTTCTGACAAACCCTTGTGACTGGTGTCATGTTATTTGGCCTTTCAGGAGGAGCAAAATTCTACTGTTTCTGATTTATCATGAAACTGTGATTCAAAAACGAAGGTTGGGAACAAGAGATATCAACAGCTGAGCTTAACATCTTGAGACAATGAACACTCAAGACACATCTGTCTGACATGGAAGAATAATAATGACGCCTCACTACTGACTCAGAGAGACCTGTCACATCTGCTAACAACCATATCAAACTATCTGTCTGCTTCTGAAGGGAAAACTCAATCATGGCAATGAACAGAAAATAATGAACAAAAATGACAAAATAACCCTTAACATCTTCCTGAGGTATCATCACACAATGTTTATGTTTCTGATCTAAAGAGTAAGTGAAGATTTGTGATTTGGCTGACACTATTTTCCAAATGGATGATGATGTCTCTGATATCCCACCAACAGGATCGTGTCATCTTAGCCTCTCTCCTTGGTTTGCGGTTGAATCATTCCGAAGGCACAGTCAGGAGTCAGGTTTGGAATCACAATCTCTTCAGGAACATTGTTTATAAACTGCTGTGGAAGATCCTTAAAGAAATGTCTCCATCATACAAGCAGAAAAGAACTAAATTCTCAGATATAAATTAATCTAGGAATCAAACAAATAACTCATTAATAGTGGGCAACTATCTTCATTACACAGGGAGCTGATGGTAGGAGAATACTCAGCAACTGTACTAAAAATGAGCTGTCAGTTTCTGCTCAGCAGTAGGACTTTCACCTTCAAGAGAGAAGGTCAAGTGTTCAAGACCTGCCTCAAATACTTGAGCAGATAATCCCCACTGACATCTCCAGAGGGAATGTCACAAATACCAATTACAGATGTGACCATAAACCAAAGTCCTGCATATCTCTCAGCTGGAAGTAACACATCTCATGGCAAACATTTCCTTAGTTCCCTGGTCATTGTTTAACCTGATGTGTCCATGGCTGAAATGAGCCCATCTAACCACTGTAATGTTGCTGTTGTGTAACCTTTCTCTGTTCAAATTGGTTCATATTGGCATTTAAATCCAGAGAACTGAAGTACAAAGACACAGAAGTTTTACACTAAACAAAATGACCAAAGAACTGCTGATACTGTAAATCAGAAACAAAAACAGAAATTACTGGAAAAACTCAGCAGATCTAGCAGCATCTGTGAAGAGAAGTCTGAGTTAATATTTCTGGTTCAGTGACCCTTCCTCAGAGCTGAAGTTCTGCTGTATTCTCATCAATTTCTATTTTTGTTGTAGAAGTTATACTGCAGCTATACAAAACCCCGGTAGACCCCACTAGGAATATTGTGAACAGTTCTGGGCACCTCAAGAAGAATGTATTAGCCTTGGAGGCAGTACAACATTCATTTACAAGAATGATAGCTGGGTTTCAAGGGCTAGGTTAGGCCTGTTTTCTTGAGAATTTAGGAAGTTAAGGGGTGATCTGATTGAAGTCTTCAAGATATTAACAGGATAAGACAGGGTAAATCAAGATAAACTATTTCTACTGGTTGGGGATTCTACAGGACATTGTCTGAGAATTAGGGTCAGACCCTTCAGGAGAGATGTTAGGAAGCACTTCTACACACACAGGGTGGTCAGTGTTTGGAACTCTCTCCCACAAATGGCAGTTGATGTTAGGTTAATTGTTAATTTTACATCTGAGAGCAACACATTTTTGTTAAGGATAGCTATTAAGGGATCTGGATCAATAACAGGTGTATCTCATTGAACAGTAGAACTGGCTTGCGGGGCTGAATGGTTTAGTCCTGTTCTGCGGCACCTATATTCTTAAAGAAAATTTCTTGATATTATCACTGTGAATATTACCATTTCAAAACCATTCGACTGCCCCTAAAGTGCCTGAGGGTGTAAGAATCGCTATATAAATGCAAGCTTACTCCCACAATATCAGTCTACCTGCTAAGTTCCCTTTGTGTTTTCGAAGCAGTTGTGAGGGTTGCATATGTGCTGCTCTAATTATAAATATGCAACACAGATAAGACAGTAAACATCAGCAGTTTTCACAAGCTGTCCCATTAACAACGGAAAGGACTGCGGATGCTGTAAATCAGGAACAAAAACAGAAGTTGCTGGAAAAGCTCAGCAGGTCTGGCAGCATCTGTGAAGAAAAAATCAGAGTCAACATTTCAGGTCTGGTGACCCCTCCTCAGAACTGGGGAAGTTCTGAGGAAGGGTCACGAGACCCAAAATATTAAGGCCATCCCATTACACTACCAATTTGAAAGCCTCATTATTGCAGTGTGTTGCATGAAGCTGGCAGCAAAAATTTTCAGAATAAATTAGGTTCCCGCAGTTGAGAAGAGGCTATCAGCAGAATGACTAATTTATGAACGTGTAACTGGATGCCTAAACGAGGCGCAGGTATTAGGTTCAGTGTGAGTATGTGTTTTGGCCGAAATCTTCTGGTCAGTGTTGGAACCTTTTTGTAATTACCCTCTGATCTTCCTCCTACTTCTGCTTAACCTCCTGGCTGACAATCTGTAGATCTCTGTTAGCGCAGATGGGAACAGCCTGGATAATGCATTTGGAAGTCACCATCCCATCCCCCTTTTTATGGCACCAGCTGCCCCATTCCAGTAAGTAAAGGTGAAATGGCTCAGAATTAGTGACGAATGTGAGCAAAGAGGTGAGTGTGTAACTAGTGAGCTGGGTGAGTGAGATCAATGGCTAATGGGGTCTGGTAGCACCTGAGTGAGTGGTGAAGTCAGGTCAGTTTAGGTAAAGGGAATTAGAGAGAGTCAGATTGACATGGAGGGGTCTGAGGCTCAGCAAGTCAGCTTCAGAGGGTCAGAACGGATATGGGGGAGGTGTTCAGTTGTCTAGTTACCCAGCAGTTACTTGTGTAAATACGTCTAGTATTTTCTCAGTAACCGTCCACACAAGTAGGCCAGCACCCTCTGAAGTCTCCCACTCCAACTCAGAATTAGAGATATTCAAACAGGCCCCGAGGGCTGGAACGGTATTAGGGAGCGGGGTAATTGCCCATGAGAAGTTTAAACTTTTCAGGCAGCTACCTCAGAGTCACTGCATTGGGACTTCTGGGGGATCATAATACATTTTGAATAATCACAAGAGTGCATTTAGGATTACTGAAGATTTCTTGACCAAATTTAAGTAGGCAATAATCATAAGACCATAAGAAAAACAAACAGGAGTGGGCTATTTGGCCCTTTGAACCTGCTCCACCATTCAATATAAGCATGGGTGATCCAATGTTCCTCATGTTCACTTTCATGCCCATTCCCCATATTTCTTGATTCCCCAAATGATCATGAATCTATCCATCACAGCTTTAAATATACATAAAGGCTTTCTCCCTACAGCTCTCTGTGGCAATGAGTTCCAGAGACTCAAGAATTACTCTTGATTTTAACATACTTTGCTCCAATAAAGGTGGAACCAATCACTCGCTCATTTTTGCTCATGTGGCAATCTATCTTACATGAACTTTGGGGTTCTATATCATTGTGATGATGGAATATCATCCTCTCCAGCTTCCGAGCACTGGGAAAATTCCAGCAGAGAAATCTTAGTACTAGTGCCCAAGGTCAGTTCCTCTTCATTTCTCCCCACCTCAAGATCCTGCACTTTCTTCTTCCATCATTTGTAGAAGTCTCCCAATTTCAATTTCAATGAGCAACGAGCAGTATGATCAGGAATTGAACATTTCCATTTTCATCATCGTATGAGCTTAAAGGAAACACAAATCCTCTTTCCAAAAGGATCTTTTCCTGGAAACAGCCAATGTCCCTCAAGGTTTTAAGTGTCTACAGTTACCACCAGTAATCTGCTGTTTCTGCCATGGTTCATAACTTTGAGTAAGGAAACCTTCTCTGGATCCAGGCTGATTTGAAAAAAAAGAGAAGGCTGACCTCCCCCCCAGGTCTTCCAATTTTGGAGCTGCTCAATATGTAAGTGACAATAAATGGTTTTCATACAAGTGAAATTCTAAACATTAAGTGCAGGCTTCTGAGTTGCCCACTGATATCTGGATTGTAACTACAAGTTAATTTATCATGAGATTGTTTGAAAACTCTCTATTTCCAACTTCTTTGATCTTGGGACCTTTGGTATTTTTGATACATTTAATGAGCTGAGTAAGCAGAGTCACTGAGATTGTAACTGATACCAAAGTAGGTTGCAGGAGATGTAATGACAATGCAACAGAATCTCACACCAAGTCAGAGCCAACTTCATATGGATCCAGGCTGAATAATTAACGCACGTTCAACACATGGATTATGGACTGAATGAAAGAATAATACAGCTGCTGGCTGTCCTGTTACAGAGGATTGAAACTGGTTAGCGATGAGCACTACTGGAAATGGAACTAGGATTGGAATCAACCTCGGGGGGTTGCAGTTTTGCTGATATTTCACCTGGTACAATACAGGTAGTTTGACTCACTCTGAGTTTTATTTCGAATGCAGAGTGGGTCTTAGGCAATAGGTGGGGTCATGAACATAAAGTTACACTCTGGCCTACAGTTCAGGGAAACTTTATCCCAAAGATGCTGTATCTACTTCCCACTTACCCAGAGGGATAAAGTAGTAAAAAAAGAAATCAGTCACACTTGGAATTGAAGTTCCTAGCCACTGAACAAAGAACAAAGAACAAAGAAAATTACAGCACAGGAATAGGCCCTTCAGGCCTCCAAGCCTGCATTGATCCAGATCCTCTATCTAAACCTGTTGCCTATTTTCCAAGGATCTGTGTCCCTCTGCTCCCTGCCCATTCGTGTATCTGTCTAGATACACCTTAAATGATGTTATTGTGCCTGCCTCTACCAACTCCACTGGAATTGCATTCCAGGCACCCACGACTCTCTGCGTAAAGAACTTTCCACGCATATCTCCCTTAAACTTTTCCCTTCTCCCCTTAAAATTGTGACCCCTAGTAATTGAGTCCCCGACTCTGGGAAAAAGCTTTTTGCTGTCCATCCTGTCTATACCTCTCATGATTTTGTAGACCTCAATCAGGTCCCCCCTCAACCTTCGTCTTTCCAATGTAAATAATCCTAATCTACTCAACCCCTCTTCATAGCTAGCACCCTCCATACCAGGCAACATCTTGGTGGACCTCCTCTGCACTGTCTCTGAAGCATCCACATTCTTTTGGTAATGTCGTGACCAGAACTGTACGTAATATTCCAAATGTGGTCGAACCAAACTGTTTCAGAGAGAGTAGGAAGTGCAGATGCTGAAGAATCTGAGATAACAAGGTGTAGAGCTGGATGAACACAGCAGGCCAAGCAGCATCAGAGGAGCAGGAAGGCTGACATTTCCGGCCTAGACCCTTCTTCAGAAAAGCATCTTTCTGAAGAAGGGTCTTCCTGCTCCTCTGATGCTGCTTAGTCTGCTGTGTTCATCCAGCTCTATACCTTGTTATCTCCTCTCCAACTGCAACATGACCTGCCAACTCTTGTACTCAATACCCCGTCTGATGAGTGAAAGCATGCTGTATGCCTTCTTGACCACTCTAACCACCTGTGTTGCCACTTTCAGGGTACAATGGACCTGAACACCCAGATCTCTCTGTGCATCAATTTTCCCCAGGGCTTTTCCATTTACCACATAGTTCGCTCTTGAATTGGATCTTCCAAAATGCATCACCTGCCTGGATTGAACTCCATCCACCATTTCTCCACCCAACTCTCCAATCTGTCTACATTCTGCTGCATTCTCCCACAGTCCCCTTCACTATCTGCTACTTCACCAATCTTAGTGTCATCTGCAAACTTGCTAACCAGACCATCTATACCTTCCTCCAGATCATTTATGTATATCACAAACAACAGTGGTCCCAACATGGATCCCTGTGGAACACCATTGGTCACAGTTCTCCATTTTGAGAAACTCCTTTCCACTACAACTCTCTGTCTCCTGTTGCCCAGCCAGTTCTCTGTCCATCTAGCTAGTACACCCTGGACCCCATATGACTTTACTTTCTCCATCAGCCTACCATGGGGAACCTTATCAAATGCCTTACTGAAATCCATGCATATGACATCTACAGCCCTTCCCTCATCTATCAACTTTGTCACTTCCTCAAAGAATTCTATCAAGTTGGTAAGATATGACCTTCCCTGCACAAAACCATGCTGCCTATCACTAATAAGCCCATTTTCTTCCAAATGTAAATAGATCCTATCCCTCCGTATCTTGTCCAGCAGCTTCCCCACCACTGACGTCAGGCTCACCATCTATAACTACCTGGATTATCCTTGCTACCCTTCTTAAACAAGGAGACAACATTAGCAATTCTCCAGTCCTCCGGGACCTCACCCGTGCTCAAGGATGCTGCAAAGATATCTGTTAAGAGTTCCATTTTGAATTATCGCAGACGAGATGGGTGAGAATGTCTCATTCAAAGGTTTGACTAGATTGTCCCTCTGGCTCGTGTAGCAACTAATGAAAAGAAGTTCAGGAGATCAGAGGAAGAGTCACCGGACCTGAAGCATTAACTCTGCTTTCTCTCCACAGACGCTGCCAGACCTTCTGAGTTTTTCCAGCAATTTCTGCATTTCTTCAGGAGATGTCTCCCTAGATGTCATTTAGAGTGAGCTTCAGGAAAGTTTTCCTGGAAGAAGAATGTCTGAGGCAGGACAAAGTTGTAGGTAAGAACAGAAAAGGCTAGAACAACTCAGGAAGTCAGCAGCATCTGTGGAGAGAGACAGAGTTAATGTTTCATTCAATTATCTAGCATCAGAATCAAGGATAGGCAGAAATCATTGATCAGAGAATCTCTACAGTGTGGAAACAGGCCATTTGGAAACCAGAGCACCCGGCAGAAACCCACGCAGACACAGAAACATTGTGCAAACTCCACCCAAACAGTCACCTGACGGTGGAATCAAACTTGGGTCCTTGGCTCTGTGAGGCAGTAGTGCAAACTACTGAGCCACAGTAACACCCTAATGTCAGCATTTTTGAAATAATGGAAATGGAAGGAGCAGGGAGAACAAAGAGCGAGGTCACTGATCATGGTAAAGTATCAAATGAGGTGATGACTGAAATTAAAATGGACATGACTATGATGCTAACATTATAACATTGACGTTACAATGTTAAGGCAACATGGTATTCTGATGGAGCCCACACGGTGCCCTCTTTGCCTTTCTCATCAACTTCTGACCAGTTTTAGAATATGAGGTTTGTACATTAGATGTTGCTTGAAATAACATCGATGAAATAAGCCTTCATTGTTTTAGGTGGGCACACACTGAGGAATGTGCAACTTCTTATTCATTTCAACTTGGCCTTGTGCCTGGTTTTCATTGAATGAGTGGGGTATATGAGAGGCAGAGGGAATGATTTTAGAAGCAGTCAACAAAACTGGTTTTTGCTGCCCACAATTCATGTTATCATAATGATTGGGGAGTTTCTATTGAGTCATACAACAAAAACAGACCCTTCAGTCCAACCAGTCCATGCCAAACATAATCCCAAATTAAGCTAGTCCAACCTGCCCGCCCCTGGCCCAGATCCCTCCAAACCTTTCCTTTTCATGCACTTGTCCAAATGTCTTTTAAACGTTGTAACTGCACCTGCATCCATCACTTCCTCAGGAAGTTCATTCCCCATTCAAACGACCCTCTGTGTAAAAAAATTGCCCCTCATGTTTTTTTAAAATCTCTCTCCCCTCACCTTAAAAACGTACCCTCTGGTCTTGAATCCCCCATCCTCGAGAGAAAATAACTACAGTTAACTCTAACTATACCCCTCATTATTTTATAAACATCTATAAGGTCAACTCTCAACCTCCCACACTCCAGTGAAAAAGTCTCAGCCTGTCCAGCCTTTCTTTGTAACTCAAATCTTCCATACCCAGCAACATCCTGGCAAATTTCTTCTGAGCCCTCTCCAGTTTCAGCAATAAATTATTGGCAGCTGTCAGTGGGGGAAGTGCACTTTCTGTCCACTGGGGGGTGGGGAGTGTTGGGGAAGTCTGACCCTGAACCTGTTCTTGTTGCCCCCATTGTATGAGACAAAGGGTTTCTCTCCCAGGATGTGTTTGTGGATGCTGGGGGGAGGAGCAGGGGTTTGGGATTTGGGGTTTTTGGTGAGATTTGGTGAGATTTGGGGTTAAGCCTCCTTGTACTTCCTGTAAATTCCACACCAGAGTTTTTGACATCATAAATTGATAACTTTGTTTCTGCAACAGTTTGACAATTGAAGAGCTTTATATTTTTTCAAAAAGCTTTACAATGGTTGCCTTCATTACATAGAATCCATAAGGATGAAAGACCCATCAGATGGATAAATGTTCATTTTTCCTTACGTCTGCTTCACAGATATCGTGAAGTCAGATTAGAGCAGACGCTGGGTGAGTGGCAATGGAGATTACATTGGGTTAGGAGGTTCATGGGGAGGATGAGGCATTGAAAATCAGAGCAGGAGTAGGCCATTCGGCCCTTTGAGCTTGCTCTACCATTCAATATGATCACGACTGGTCATCTAACTCAGTCCCTTGTTCATACTTTCTTCATATGCACTGTGATCCCTTTAGCTCTAAGACCTCTATCTGTCTCCTTCCTGAAAGCATTCAATGTTTTAACCTCAACCCCCTTTCTGTGGCGATGAATTCCATAGGCTCACCACTGTCTGGGTAGGGAGATTCTCTTTGTCTCAATTCTAAATGGCTTAACCATATTCTTAGACTGTGACTGCTGCTTCTGGGCTCCCTGATCATCAGCAACATCCTTCCTGTGTTTACCCTGCCTAGTCCTGGTAGACTTTGAGAGATTTCTCTGTGATCCCCCTCAAAGCTGAGCTCTGTGTTTGTGGCACGGTGGAAATGTGGGGGCATGCAAGGGGCATTAAAAGTAAGAGAGGCAATGTGAACATGAGAAAATATGAGGGGGCATGGGAATACAAGGAAGGGGGAAAAGGCAGTGGTTTAACTGTGAAGGGTGAGTGTTAGAGGGCAAGGGAACAATGTTGGAGTGCTGGGTCAACCTCCCAGAGGATGGGAAAAGGCTTTCAAACCAGCACACCTTATTACTCGCATTCCTCCAAAAATGCCCTGGGGACTCGGAAACTCTGAATCCTGCCCTCTCAAATCCCCAGGAAATGTACATATGGTGGGTATGGACTCAGTAATCAGTTCAGCTCTCTGAGTAAGAGGTAGCCTGATTCACAATTCCCAAATCCAGTACGAGAATCTAGGCTTTTGAATGTGACTGTTGGATCAGTGAGGGACAAGGGTTCCTCATGACGTGAGCCAAGATAGTGAGGTGAGGGGAGAGGGAGGAAGCTACAGCCTCTCATGGATTCTCCCACTATCAGAAAACCTTCCACTTCCATAAAATATATACAAAGGCCTGATCAGGACAGGCAGGGAAAACATTGCCCATGATATAAGGCAGGACTCAGAAATCTATCATTGGTCATAAATAAATTGTCAGAAGATTTTTGTTGCTGTAGTCAGGTTTTGTCAAGATGGAGTTCAGCTTGAAATAAGCTGACTTCCTTATTCAGTATTTCTGGAGTTGGAAAATGTTTGGCACTTACAAAAAGTGAGATTGGTGGGTTTGCTTATCTAGAATCCAAAGGTAAGTAAGCCATAAAAGTCTGTTGCCATTGGAGACAACCTTTTCAGTGTGGGTAGTTGATGAATTTGACATTTGGCTTTGGTCTCTGCTGCAAGTTTGGGATAAAACCTGAAAGGATTCTGACAGATTGACCTCCATCACCATTTCTTTGTCTTCTCCTCTCAGGGCACTGAACAACAGCTTGTATTTATGTAGTGCTCAGTAAAACAGCCCAAAGCACTTCACAGACAGGGTATAAAGCAAAATTAGACACTCAGTCAGTCACTTATGGAAATAAAAAATAACATAAGAATAAGGCCATTCAACCCGTTCAGGCTATTCGACTCTCTGCCATTTACTATGATCACGGCTGATCTCATGTCAGCTTCAAATCCATTCTCCCGCCCACTCTCCATAACCCTTCCACCCATTACTAATTGATGTCCTCCTTGAATTTATTCACTGTCCCAGCATTCACCGCACTCTGGAAGAGAGAATACCGCGTATTCATGACCATTTGAGAGAAGTAATTTCTCCTCATCTCTGTTTTCAACCCGCCCCCACCTTATCGTAAAACTGTGATCTCTCCTTCTAGATTGCCCCACAAAGGGAGACATCCTGTCTACATCTGCTTTGTCAATCCTCTTTCGCATCTTATATTCCCTCAGTTAGATCTCCTCTCATTGTTTCAGACTCCAGCAAATGCAGGTCTAAACTGCTCAATCTGTCTTCATAAAACAAGCCTTTCATCTCTGCAATTAATCCAATGAACCTTCTCTGAGCTGCCTCCAATTCAATTACATCCTTCCTCAAGTAGTGGGGTTAAAACTGAAATGCAGTAGACCAGGTGTGGCCTCACTAATGCCCTGGACAGTTGCAACAACACTTCCCTGCTTTTATGCTCTATTCCTTTAGTACCCAACTCCTAGGGAAGTGATGGCCTAGTGGCATTATTGCTGGACTGTTAATCTAGAGATCCAGATAATGCTGTGGGGACTCAGGTTTGAATCCTGCCCTAGTAGATGGTGGAATTTGAATTCAATAAATATCTGGAATTAAGAGACTAATGATAACCATGAATCCATTGTTGATTGTCAGGAAAATCCTTTTGGTTCACTAATGTCCTTTAGGGAAGGAAACTGCCATCCTTACCTGGTCTGGCCTTATATGACTCCAGACCTATAGTAATGTGATTGATTTTTAACTGCCCTCTGAGTAATTAGAGATGGGCAATAAATGCTGCCTATTTGTGAATAAAGGTAAATGAATAAAGGAATAAATGCAAACAATCCAAACGCCAAAATTTCAATTTCATTCTACAACTGAGGTTGAATGAGAAAGGGCTTTCTCAGCAGGGTAGGTTTTAAGAAGTGCTTTAAAAGGAGAAGAGGAGAGATTGAGGGGTCAGAGGAGAAAATTCCACAATCTAGGACCTTATCAACCGAAGGCATGGCCACCAGCTGATCAGCACTTAAAACTGCGGAGAGTAAAAAGCCAGATCGCAGCATTGCAGATATTTCAGAGCGCAGCTGGAAAGGAAGAGGTTGCTGTGTAAACAAGGAGTCACATGGAGGGGTTTTAAAACAAAGATGAGAATTTTAAGACTGAGGTGGCCCAGCATCCAGACTGGCACACAGATTTGTGAGGCTATTCACGTGGCACAAGGCCTTGTCAAAGATCGACCACAGAATGGGGAAACCAACACGTTCAGGATCAAACTTCACCTGCTCAGGCACAACTCAGCTCCCCCCAGGCTCATTGCAGACATATTATCAGCTGTAAATACATTCATTGCAATGTTCTTTCTTTACAAAAGTGGTTTAATATCCTTACCATTAAAGTTTAAGAATTATTCATGATTTACTCCTTTCAAATTGACTATCACAATGCACAATCACTGTTGCTGTCATAGAGTTGAGATGGCTGACTTCCAGCAACTACAACCATTTTCCTATCTCCAGGTTTGACTCCAAACAGCAGAGATTCTGACCCCAATATTCACTGATTCCAGTTTTGCTAGGACTCCTTGATACCACACATGGACAAATGCAATCTTGATGTCAAGGGCTGTCACTCTCACCTCACCTCTGGAATTCAGCTTTTTGTCCATGTTTGAACCAAGGCTGTAATGAGGTCAGGAGCTGAGTGGCCCTGGCAGAACCCAAACTGGGCGTCACTGAGCAGATGCTGCTTGATAACACTGTTGATGACACCTTCCATCACTTTACTGATAGACGAGAGTAGACCTGATGGGGCAGTAATTGGCCTGGTTGGATTTGTCCTGCTTTTAGTGTACAGGTCACATCTGAGCAATTTTCCACATTATTCAGTGGATCCAGTATTGTAACTGTATTGGAAGAGCTGTGGCAAGTTCTGGAGCACAAGTCTTCAGTCCTAATGCCAGAATATTGTCAGGGCTCATAGCCTTTGCAGTATCCAGTGTCCCCAGCTGTTTCTTGGTATCACACGGAGTGAATCGAATTGGCTGAAAACTGGTATCTGTGATCCTGGGGACTACATGGGTTATCCACTTGGCACTTCTGGCTGGGGAATGCTGTGTTTGCTTCAGCCTTATCTTGTGTATGGATGTACTAGTCTCATCCATGATTGAGGATAGGGATATTTGTGGAGCGTCCTCCTGCAGTGAATTGTTAAAGAGTCCAGCACCATTCATCAATGTGACAGTACTGCAGAGCTCAGATCTGATCCATTGGCTGTGGGATCGCTTAGATCTGTCTATCACTTGCTGCTTTCGCTGTTTGGCATGCAAGTAGTCCTGGTTGGTAGCTTCACCAGGTTAACACCACATCTTCGGGTATGCCTGGCGCTGCTCCTGGCATGGCCTCCTGCACTCTCCATTGAACGAGGGTTCATCCCCTGCCTTGATGGTAATGGGTGAGTGGGGGATATGTCAGACAGATTACAAGTTACCGGTTGTGTTGGAGTACAATTCTGCTGCTTGATGGCCCACAGCGCCTCATGGACATCCAATCTTAAATTGCTAGATCTGTTTAAAGTCTGTCCTATTTCGCACAGTGATAATGTCACACAACACAATGCCGGGGACACAAACAGAGTGGCTTGACAGAGCCATTGTAGGTAAGAACCAACCACATTGCTGTGGGTCTGGAATCACATGCAGGCTACACCAGGTAAGGACGGCAGATATCCTTCTGTTAAGGACTGTGAACCAAGTGGATATTTGGGATGATCAAGTTTACATGGTTGCCATTAGGTGGGATTTTAATTCCAGATTTGTTTTTCATTAATTCAAACTTCACCCATCAGCAAGGTAGCATTCAAACCCATAGTCCCAGTACATTAGGACATAGAACAGAGAACAATACAGCGCAGAACAGGCCCTTCGGCCCTCGATGTTGCGCTGACCTGTGAACTAATATAAGCCCATCCCCCTACACTATCCCATCATCATCCATATGCTTATCCAAGGACTGTTTAAATGCCCCTAATGTGGCTGAGTTCACGACATTGGCAGGCAGGGCATTCCACGCCCTTACCACTCTCTGAGTAAAGAACCTGCCTCTGACATCTGTCTTAAATCTATCACCCCTCAATTTGCAGCTATGCCCCCTCGTACTAGCCGACGTCATCATCCTAGGAAAAAGACTCTCACTGTCCGCCCTATCTAATCCTCTGATCATTTTGTAGGTCTTTATTAAATCCCCTCTTAGCCTTCTTCTCTCCAATGAGAACTGACCCAAGTCCCTCAGCCTTTCCCCATAAGACCTTCGCTCCAGACCAGGCAACATCCTGGTAAATCTCCTCTGCACCTTTTCCAATGCTTCCACATCCTTCTTGTAATGGGGCGACCAGAACTGTACGCAATATTCCAAGTGAGGCCACACTAGCGGTTTGTACAGTTGCAGCATGACATCACGGCTCCGGAACTCAATCCCTCTACCAATGAAACCTAACACACCGTATGCCTTCTTAACAGCACTATCAACCTGGGTGGCAACTTTCAGGGATCTATGTACCTGGACACCAAGATCCCTCTGCACATCCACACTACCAAGAATCTTTCCATTGACCCAGTATTCTGCCTTCCTATTATTCTTCCCAAAGTGCATCACCTCACATTTATCTGCATTGAACTCCATTTGCCACCTTTCAGCCCAATTCTGCAGTTTATCCAAGTCTCCCTGCAACCTCCAACATTCTTCCACACTGTCCACCACTCCACCGACTTTAGTGTCATCTGCAAACTTACTAACCCATCCACCTATGCCTGCGTCCAAGTCATTTATAAAAATGACAAACAGCAGGGGTCCCAAAACAGATCCTTGTGGCACACCACTAGTAACCGGACTCCAGGCTGAATATTTTCCATCAACCACCACTCTTTGGCTTCTTTCAGAAAGCCAGTTTCTAATCCAAACTGCTAAATCTCCCTCAATCCCATGCCTCTGCATTTTCTCCAATAGCCTGCCATGTGGAACCTTATCAAAGGCTTTACTGAAGTCCATGTACACCACGTCAACTGCCCTACCCTCATCCACATGCTTGGTCACCTTCTCAAAAAAATCAATGAGGTTTGTGAGACACGACCTGCCCTTGACGAATCCATGTTGACTATCTCCAATCAAATTGTTGCTTGCTAGATGATTATAAATCCAATCTCTTATAATCCTTTCCAAAACTTTTCCTACAACAGATGTAAGGCTCACTGGTCTATAATTACCTGGGTCATCTCTACTGCCCTTCTTGAACAAGGGCACAACATTTGCAATCCTCCAGTCATCTGGTACTAAACCTGTAGACAATGACGACTCAAAGATCAAGGCCAAAGACTCCGCCATCTCCTCCCTAGCTTCCCAGAGAATCCTTGGAAAAATCCCATCCGGCCCAGGGGATTTATCTACCTTCACACCTTCTAGGATTGATAACACCTCCTCCTTACTAACCTCAATCCTTTCAAGTCTAATAGCCCGTATCTCAGTCTTCTCCTCTACAATATTCTGCTTTTCCTGAGCGAAAACAGATGAGAAATATTTGTTTAGCACCTCTCCAATCTCCACAGGGTCCACACACAACTTCCCACTTCTGTCTTTGACTGGCCCTGTTCTTACCCTAGTCATCCTTTTATTCCCCACATACCTATAGAAAGCTTTAGGGTTCTCCTTAATTCTACCTGCTCATGACTGGTCATGTCCCCTCCTTGCTCTTCTTCACTCTCTCTTTAAATCCCTCCTAGTTAATCTGTAACTCTCCATCGCCTCATCTGAACCATCTCGTCTCAATGTCACATAAGCCTCCCTCTTCCGCTTAACAAGAGATACAATTTCTTTTGTGAACCAAGGTTCCCTTACCTTATCACTTCCTCCCTGCCTGACAGGGACATACCTATTAAGGACACGCAATATCTGTTCCTTAAACCAGCTCCACATTTCGATTGTCCCCATCCCCTGCATTTTGCTACCCCATTCTATCCCTCCTAAGTCTTGCCTAATCGCATTATAATTGCCTTTCCCCCATCTATAACTCTTGCCCAGTGGCATGTTCCTATCCCTTTCCATCGCTAAACTAAACGTAACCGAATTATGGTCACTCTCTCCAAAGTGCTCACCTACCACTAAATCAAACACCTGGCCTGGTTCATTATCAAGTACCAGATCCAGTGTGGCCTCCCCTCTTGTTGGCCCTTCGACATACTGTGTCAGGAAACCCTCCTGCACACATTGGACAAAATCCGATCCATCTGACGTACTAGAGTTATAGCATTTCCAGTCAATGTTGGGGAAGTTAAAGTCTCCCATAATGACCACCTTGTTCCTTTCACTTCTGCCCAGAATTGTTTTGCCGATCCTCTCCTCCACATCCCTGGAACTTTGCGGAGGCCTATAAAAAACTCCCAGCAGTGTGACCTCTCCTCTCCTGTTTCTGACCTCAGCCCATACCACCTCAGTAGATGAGTCCTCGTCAAAAGTTCTTTCAGCCACCGTTATACTGTCCTTGACTAACAAAGCTACACCTCCCCCTCTTTTACCACCTTCCCTGATCGTTATGAAAGATCTAAACCCTGGAACCTGCAACATCCATTCCTGACCCTGCTCTATCCACGTCTCCGAAATGGCCACAACATCGAAGTCCCAGGTACCTATCCATGCTGCAAGCTCACCTACCTTATTCCGGATACTCCTGGCGTTGAAGTAGACACACTTCAAACCAGCTTGCTGTCTGCCAGCACACTCTTGTGATGGTGAAATCCTGTCCATGTCCTCCCTACTCTCATCCTCCTGTGTACTGGAACTACACCACAGGTTCCCATGCGCTTGCTGAGCTAGTTTAAATCCACCCGAATAGCACTAGCAAATTTCCCACCCAGGACATTAGTACCCCTCTGGTTCAAGTGAAGACCGTCCTGTTTGTAGAGGTCCCACCTTCCCCAGAATGAGCTCCGGTTATCCATATACCTGAAACCCTCCCTCCTGCACCATCGCTGCAGCCATGTGTTCAGCTGATATCTCTCCCTGTTCTTTGTCTCGCTATCACGTGGCACGGGTAACAAACCAGAGATAACAACTCTGTTTGTTCTAGCTCTCAGCTTCCACCCTCGCTCCCTGAAATCCTGCCTTATATCCCTATCCCTCTTTCTACCTATGTCATTGGTGCCTATGTGGACCACGACTTGGGGCTGGTCACCCTCTCCCTTCAGGACCCCAAAGGCACGATCCGAGACTTCACGGACCCTGGCACCATTAGTCTCAGCCTTACCATTACAAACCATTACCATTGTAATGATATTAACATTGTGCCACCATACTCCCTACTCCACTATTTAATAAGATCATGACTGACCTGATTACCCCACAATCCAGCCTATCGCTAAGAACCTTCTATCCTCTTGCTTTTCAAGACATTCTATCTCTATCTTAACAAGATTCAAGAACTCTGCTTCCACCATCTTTTGAAGAAGTGAGCTCCAAAGATTTACCAGTCAATTGTGTTGATAGAAATGCTCACATCTCTGCCTTAAACAGGTAATTCATTAATTTTAAATAGTGACCCCATGGTTCTCAATGATCCCACGAGAGCAATTACCTTCTCCACATCCAAGCTGTTAAGTCCCCTCAAGATTTTCTATATTTCAATCAAGTCACCTTTTCCTCTTCTTAAACTCCAGCAGTATCAAGTCCAGCCTTTCCTCATAACTGCCCATTCCAGGGATTAGCCCAGTAAACATTCTGTGAACTGTTTATAACACAGGCATCCTTCCTTAACTAAGGTGACCAGCACTTGCACGTAGCACTCCAGATTTGGCTTTACTAAAACCATATTTAACCGAAGTGTAACATCTCTCTTTTTATGTTAAATTTCCCTTGTGTTTCCTAAATTTCACTGTGACTAAACCTCAAAATGATTACATTGGTTGTAAAGAGCTTTGGGACATTCAGAGGATACAGCAGGTTATAGATCAGTTGAAGGCATGGGCAGAAAAATGGCAGATGGAGTTTAATCCAGACAAATGTGAGATGATGCATTTTGGAAGATCAAGTACAAGTGGACATTATACAGCGAATGACAGAACCCTTGGGACTATTGATATGCAGAGGGATCTGTGTGTGCAGGTCCAAAGATCACTGAAGGAGGCAGCACAGGCAGATAGGTAGTACAAAAGTCCTATGGCATGCTTGCCTTCATTGAAAGGGGCATTGAGTATAAAGATAGAAAAGTTATACTGCAGTTTTATAGAACTTTAGTTCGGCCACACTTGGAATGTTGCATACAGTTCTGGTCACCACACTACCAGAAGGATATGGATGCTTTAGAGAGGGTACAGAAAAGGTTTCCCAGCATGTTGCCTGGTACTGGGGAGTCTAGCTATGAAGAAAAGTTGGATAGACTGGGTTTGTTTTCACTGGAATGCAGAAGGTTGAGGGGCAACCTGACAGAAGTTTATAAGACTGTGAATGGCATGGATCGAGTGGAAAGTATGAGACTTTTTCCCCAAGGTGGAGGTGTGAATTACTAGGGTACACACGTTCAAGGTGCGAGGGTGAATTGTGCGAGGCATATTGATCACACAAAGGGAGGTGAGTGTCTGGAACGCGCTGCCAGCGGAAGTGGTGGAAGCAGACACAATAGCAGCATTCGAGAAACACCTGGATGAATACATGAAGAGAAAGGGAATAGAGGGATATGAATCCTGTATGTGAAGATGGTTTTAGTATGGAATGGCAAAACGTGCCGAAGAGGCTATTCTTGTGCTGTATTGTCCTCCAGCTCTTTGTTATAGTTCTTAAAAAGGTTCTAGATAAAAGCAAGTCCTTCATTTTACTAACATTTTCAGTATTGATATTGCATTCACAGCCTAGTAACAGGCTATTCAGTCCATTAAATCTCTGCTAGGGTTTGCCCTATTGAGTATACTCCAGCCTTTCTTCAACAAGTCTTGCAGTAGAACACCCTTCTTCTGTCTTTCAGCTTTACCCCATGTATATGGGGTAGCCAGAATGCTGGTTGATCACCAACACATCAAATCTCGTTCATGGTTTTATAGTTGGATGCTGTTCTTGCCAATTTTACCCCCTTCTCCTTCATATGTTTATCCAACGTCCCCTCAAATGCATTGATGCTAGTCACTCCGATCTCTACCCAACCCTGTGTACTGAGTTCCACATCATTTTTATATTTTGGGTCAAGAAGTTTCTCCTGAAGTCCTACTAGATTTATTATAGACTACCTTATATGGTTGACCACAAACTGTCATCCAAGATAGTTCTGCAGAAATATTCTTTGTAATATTGATAAACTATGAACTAATGGCTATCTGTGCACATTGCTGGTCTTCCTTGCTGCATTACCTTTGTAATACTTAATACTGTGACATTACCTTTGTCTGTTGTGGTTCACGGAGCTCATCTTTTGTTTTGTGACGGCTCCAATTTCAATTTTCTTTGTCTCCTGTTTCACTGACCAAAGTTACCTAGGACAAATGTGTTTTTGCCACACCATTTCATTGAAGGAATCTTCTCCAATTGTACAGGTAGTGGTCTCGAATGCTACCTGCTTCAGGGAGTCAAAGAATATCGAAATGTAACTGCCAAATGTTTGTTTCATTCTTAGATTGAGAGATTGAGGCAGGATTAGAACATAGTACATAGAACTGTACAGCACAGTACACGTACTTCGGCCTATTATCCTACTCTAAGATCAAACTACCCTGCATACCCTACATTTTGCCATCATTCAAGTGCCTATCCAAGAGTCGCTTAAATGCTCCTAATGTATCTGACTCCACTACCACCCCCGGCAGCACATTCCACACGCCCACCACTGTCTGTGCAAAGAACACACCTTTGACATCTCCTCTAAACCTTCCTCCACCAACTTAAAATTGTGCCCCTCGTAATAGTCGTTTCCACCCTGGGAAAAAGTCTCTGGCTATCCACTCTGTCTATGCATCTCATCATCTTGTACGCCTCTATCAAGTCACCTTTCATCCTTCTTCGCTCCCATAAGAAAAGCCCTAGCTCCCTCAACCTTTCCTCATAAGACCTGCTCTCTAGTCCAGGCAGCATCCTGGTAAATCTCCCCTGCACCCTCTCTAAAGCTTCCACATCTTTCCTATAATGAGATGACCAGAAATGAACACAATATTCCAAATGTGGCCTAACCAGGGTTTTATAGAGCTGCAGCATAACCTCACGGCTCTTAAACTCAATTTCCCTGCCAATGAAAGTCAACACACCATATGCCTCCTTTACAACTCTATCAACTTGGATAGCAACTTTGAGGGATCTATGAATGTGGATCCCAAGATCCCTCTGTTCCTCCACACTGTCGAGAATCCTGTCATTAACCCTGTATTCTGCATTCAAATTCAACCTTCCAAAATGAATCACTTCACACCTTTCCGGGTTGAATTCCATCTGCCACTTCTTTGCCCAGCTCTGCATCCTGTAATCATGTAATAATTGCCATTATGTCCATCTAGACTCTTTGGTGATGCTATTCTAACAGTGCTAATACCCCATTATTTTCCTATTTCCCTGACCATTTTCCTTTTAAGCATTTATTCGGTCTCTTCTGAAAGTTTCCTTTGAATTTATTTCTATCATCTTTTCAAGTATTGCATTTGAGATCATAACCACTCGCTGCCTAAAACATGGGATCATGTGTTGCCTCTGACTCTCTGTCTATCCTCCTTTGTACTCCTATCACCATGGGAACCTTCTTTCTAATCAGTCACTATTTCACATATAGCGCTTTATTGAGGAGGGAAATGGGAGGGTTGGAGAGAGGAAAGGAACTCGGACTGGAAGGAGAAAATAGAGTTGGAAGGGGGAAAAATGGAATGAGGTAGAGGGTGTGATTTCCACTGACCATTCAATTGAGTTACTGACTGCATTGCCCACTGGCACAAACCAGGAACATAACAGTCACATTGATATCTCATCTGTGTTGAGAGTGAAGCCTTCATGCTGGGGAGAACTGTGCTGCAGAAGATAATAATCTCTACATCTTCATTCAGAGTGTACTGTAGTAACCAGCGGCCTCCTCATCTTCATCTCCTGGATAGTGGTCTCCACTACAGCCTAAAGCACGCAGTCTCCAGCTGTCTGCTTACACTATGTTATGTTGGTTATGATACAGTAAAATATCTTAACTCGCTGATCCTGCTTTCCCCTTTGCCCTTCAGAATTCATTCACTCCCAGGCTTACCCCCAGTGGAGCAGCAAAGGGCAGCTGGATACTGACCTGCTTCCTGAATGCCCTGGAGGTTCTTCATTTCCGCACTACAGTTAGCGATCCCATTTCTGACTTGCAATTCCTGAAAGTTCAATTTGTAACCCATATTGTTCTGGGGAATCAGCAACCCTGTGTAAAGTGAGGAGTCTGTTTCAGAGCTGCTCAGGGTATCTGTCCAATTTTATGCTTCAGTTGCCTTCTGGAAGAGGGTCAAACCTGTTACAGTTCCAAGCCTGATTGAAAGGGGGTCACCCTTAGGCTGGAAGGAATCACAGTCACTGAAACTGAGGGAGATTGTCACTTTTCACTCACTAAATTTTTCTTTTTTTCTTTGTTTTTTTCTTTTTTTCTGTGTGAAAACTTACCTCGCGAAGGAGCTGCCTTCTTTCTTTCAGCATCGAGAGTGGTAAGAGCACGAGCCAGGAAGTGAAATATTATATTCAGACATTGTCTAAACCCGAAACACGACATGAGTAGTGTCTCCCGCCCATCCTCCTCCCCAAACCAAAAAAGGACTGTGCGGAGGGTCGGAATGGTAAGGTTTTTTTTCGTTATTCTTCTGGAAATCTAGAGTAGAGGGGATGGAAGTGAGGGCATTTGCATGCTCCTCTTGTAGGATGTGGGAGGTTAGGGTCACTGCTGGTGTCCCTTCTGGCTTCACTTGTGAGAAGTGCACCCAACTCCAGCTCTTCACAGACCGCGTTAGGGAGCTGGAGCTGGATGAACTCCAGATCATTCGGGAGGCTGAGGGGGTGATAGAGAGGAGTTATAGGGAGGTGTCACACCGAAGGCACAGGACAAAGGCAGCTGGGTGACTGTTAGGAAAGGGAAAAGGGAATAGGCAGACAGTGCAGGGATCCCCTGTGGCCATTCCCCTCAATAATAAGTATACCGCTTTGGATACTGGTGGGGATGACGATCTATCAAGGGAAAGCCGTAGCGGCCAGGTGTCTGGCACTATGTCTCGCTCTGTAGCTCAGAAGGGATTGGGGGAGAAGAAGAGACCCATAGTGATAAGAGATTCACTGGTGAGGGGAACAGACAGGAGATTCTGTGGTACCAAGTGAGACTCCCAGACGGTATGCTGCCTCCCGGGTGCCAGGGTCAGAGATGTATTGGATGCCTTCAGGATTCTTAAGGGGGAGGGAGAGCAGCCAGAAGTTGTGGTACACATTGGTACCAATGACATACCTAGGAAACGGGTTGAGGACCTGAAAAGTGATTACAAGGAGTTAGGATTAGGAATCTCAGGATTACTACTGGTGCCACAGGCTAGTGAGGCCAGAAACAGAGAACGAGCGCAGTTGAGCACGTGGCTACAGAGCTGGTGTAAGAAGGGAGGGCTTCAGGTTTGTGGATCATTGGGATATCTTCTGGGGAAGGAGGGACCTGCACAGGAAGGACGGGTTGCACCTGAAATGGATGGGCACCAATATCCTGGGCGGGAGGTTTGCTAGAGCTCTTCAGGAATATTTAAACTAGTTTGGCAGGTGGTGGGAACTGGAGCTACAGATCAGAGGATGGGATAGCTGGTGCACAGGCAGATACAGCAAGCATAGAGCCTGTGAGGAAGGATAAACAGTTGATAGGGCAAAGTGGCAGTCAGTGCGACGGGTTGAGGTGTGTCTACTTCAATGCAAGAAGTGTCAGGAATAAGGGTGACGCGCTTAGAGCATGGATCAGTACTTGGAAGTATGATGTTGTGGCCATTACGGAGACTTGGATAACACAGGGGCAGGAATGGTTGCTGGATGTTCCGTGGTATAGATGTTTCAACAGAAATAGGGAGGGAGGTAAAAGAGGTGAGGGAGTGGCATTGCTAAGCAGGGATGGTATCACAGCTGCAGAAAGGGAGGTTGTGGAGGAGGGTTTCTCCATTGAGTCAGTATGGGAGGAAGTCAGAAACAGGAAAGGACCAGTCACTTTATTGGGAATTTTCTATAGACCCCCCAATAGCAACAGAGACACTGAGGAACAGATTGGGAGACAGATTTTGGAAAGGTGCAGAAGTAATAGGGTTGTTGTCATGGGAGACTTCAACTTCCCTAATATCGACTAGAACCTCCTAAGTGCGAATAGTTTGGATGGAGCAGATTTTGTCAGATGTATCCAGGTAGGGTTTCTGCCTCAAAATGTAGATAGGCCGACTGGAGGAGAGGCCATCTTGGATTTGGTGCTTGGCAACGAACCAGGCCAGGTGTCAGATCTCTCATCAGAAGAGTATTTCGTTGATAGTGATCACAACTCCCTGACCTTTACTATAGTCATGGAGAGGGATAGGAGCAGATGGTATAGGAAAGTATTTAATTGGGGAAGGGGGAATTACAATGCTATTCGGCAAGAACTGTGGAGCATAAATTGGGATCAGATCTTCTCAGGGAAATGCACGACAGAAATGTAGAGGTTGTTTAGGGAGCAGTTGCTATGAGTACTGGATAGGTTTTGTCCCATTGAGGCAAGGAGGGGATGGTAATGTGAAGGGACCTTGGATGAGAAGACATGTGGAACACCTAGTCAAGAGGAAGAAGGAAGCTTACTTATGGATGAGGAAGCAAGGATTGGACAGGGCTCTAGATGTCAACAAGGTAGCCAGGAAGGAACTGAAGAAAGGATTTCGGAGAGCTAGAAGAGGGTATGAGAAAGCCTTGGCGGGTAGGATTAAGGAAAACCCCAAGGCTTTCTACACTTATGTGAGGAACAAGAGAATGGCCAGAGTGAGGATAGGGACTATGAGGGACAGTGGAGGGAACTTGTGCGCGGAGTAAGAGGAGGCACGGGAGGTCCTTAATGAATACTTTGCTTCAGTAATCACCAGTGAGGGGGACCTTGACATTTGCAAAGACAGAATGGAACAGGACGATATGCGCAAACAGACTGTTGTTAGGAAGGAGGATGTGCTAAAAATCTTGAAAAGCATGAGGATAGATAAGTCCCCTGGGCCAGACTGTATATACCCAAGGTTACTACAGGAAGCGAGGGAAGAGATTGTTGCCCCTTTGGTGATGATCTTTGCATCCTCACTGTCCACTGGAGTTGTGCCAGAAGATTGGAGGGAGGCAAATGTCATTCCCTCGTTCAAGAAAGGGAATAAGGATAATCTTGGTAATTACAGACCGGTCAGTCTTACTTCTGTGGTGGGCCAATTCTTGGAGAGGATTCTGAGAGATAGTGTTTATGATTATTTGGGAAAGCACAGTTTGATTAGAAATAGTCAGCATGGCTTTGTGAGGGGCAGGTCATGCCTCACAAGCCTTATTGAATTCTTTGACGATGTGACAAAATGCATTGATAAAGGTAGAGCAGTGGATGTGGTGTATATGGATTTTAGCAATGCATTCAGTAAGGTTCCACATGGTGGGCTCATTCAGAAAGTAAGGAGGCATTTGATTCAGGGAAATTTGGCTGTCTGGACACAAAACTGGCTGTCCAAGAGAAGGCAGAGGGTGGTAGTAAATGGAAAGTATTCAGCCTGGAGCTCTGTGACCAGTGGTGTTCTGCAGGGATCTGTTCTGGGACCCCGGCTCTTTGTGATCTTTATAAATGACTTGGATGAGGAAGTGGAAGAGTGGGTTAGTAAGTTTGCCGATGACACGCAGATTGGTGGAGTTGTGGACAGCGTGGAGGGCCGTTGTAAGTTGCAATGGGACATTGACAGAAAGCAGAGCTGGGCAAAGAAGTGGCAGATGGAATTCAACCCAGAAAAGTGTGAAGTGATTCATTTTGGAAGGTCGAATTTGAATGCAGAATACAGGGTTATTGGTAGGATTCTTGGCAGTGTGGAGGAACAGAGGGATCTTGGGGTCCATATCCATAGATCCCTCAAAGTTGCGATCCAAGTTGATAGGGTTGTGAAGAAGGCATATGGTGTGTTGGCTTTCATTGGCAGGGAAATTGAGTTTAAGAGCTGTGAGGTTATGCTGCAGCTCTATAAAACCCTGGTTGGACCACGCTTGGAATATTGTGTTCAGTGCTGGTCACCTCATTACAGGAAAGATGTGGAAGCTTTCGAGAGGGTGCAGAGGAGATTTACCAGGATGCTGCCTGGACTGGAGTGCATGTCTTATGAGGAAAGGTTGAGGGAGCTAGGGCTTTTTTCATTGGAATGAAGAAGGATGAGAGGTCACTTGATGGAGGTTTACAAGATGATGAGAGGCATGGATAGAGTGGATACCTGGAGAATTTTTCTCAGGGCAGAAATGACTATTACGAGGGGGCATAATTTTAAGGTGATTAGAGGAAGGTATAGGGGAGATGTCAGAGGTAGGTTCTTTACACAGAGAGTGGTGGGCGTGTGGAATGCGATGCCGGCCGTGATAGTGGAGTCAGACACTTAAGAAACTTTTAAGTGATTCTTGGACAGGCACATAGAACATTGAACATAGAACATTACAGCGCAGTACAGGCCCTTCGGCCCTCGATGTTGTGCCGACCTGTGAAACCAATCTGAAGCCCATCTAACCTATTCTATTCCATTATCATCCGTATGTTTATCCAATGACCATTTAATTGCCCTTAAAGTTGGCGAGTCTACAACTGCTGCAGGCAAGGCATTCCATGCCCTGACTACTCTCTGAGTAAAGAACCTACCTCTGACATCTGTCCTATATCTATCACCCCTCAATTTAAAGCTATGTCCCCTCGTGCTAGCCGTCACCATCCGAGGAAAAAGGCTCTCACTGTCCACCCTATCTAATCCTCTGATCATCTTGTATGTCTCTATTAAGTCACCTCTTAACCTTCTTCTGTCTAACAAAAACAGCCTCAAGTCCCTCAGCCTTTCCTCATAAGACCTTCCCTCCATACCAGGCAACATCCTGGTAAATCTCCTCTGCACCCTTTCCAATGCTTCCACATCCTTCCTAAAATGCGGTGACCAGAACTGTATGCAATACTCCAAGTGCGGCAGCACCAGAGTTTTGTACAGCTGCAACATGGAGGACAGTAAAATATAGGGTATACAGGGTAGTTTGATCTCAGTCGGATAATAGGTTGGCACAACATCATGGACCGAAGGACCTGTACTGCGCTGTACTATTCTGTGTTCTTAAATCATGAGCACATGGTCAATTAGTTAATTTCCCTTCAAGATGTTCCTGGTGTATCTCACAAAGATGGGCAATCATCCCTTGGTGAGGGATAGTCTGCAAGCTCACATCTCCAACAGCAAGAGAACAGTGAACATTCAAACATTTGAATTCACAACAGGACTCAGCCATTCAGCCCATTGAGCCTGTTCTTCCTTTCAATTAGGTCATAGTGGATTTGATTCCTGAAACAGTGTTAAGGAAATGATCAGGCATGGCAATGAAAGATTATTTCCAGTCAGACCAACTAAATTTCTAGTTCCACCTCAAACACAAATCTTATCATCTACAAGAAAAATATTATTTTATAAAAGAAAAATAGGCTATATTTTATAAATATGATTGGAGAGGTGTCAGAGTCAATTTTTGATGAATATCTTTGCGTCACGATGAAGTAGTCTCACCTTCGTTTGTAATGGTTTATCTGCTTCCTTGTTTTAATTTAGACTTACTTCATTCTACTTCATTAGACAATGTAATCAGCATCAAAATTTTAATTGTGAAACAAAAGTTTTTTTTATAATAACACAATGGGAATTATGTGGGCCAATTCTTGGACAGTGTTTGGATGTGTATATATTTGGGGTATGGGAGCGCTCAGTAAATTTATTGAGATTTATCACATGAATTAATAGCGCAGCAACCAAGTCATTCATCCATATGGTATGAAACTGCTGAAGGTTATGTTCAGAAATGTGATGCAGTAGCTGTCTGTGCCAATGTGTCTCTTAACATTATTCGGCACGAGGTTCGGTTCGGAAGTTCTATGAAACATACTGACAGCTCAATATCTGTAATTGGTTCAGATTGAACTGGCCAAATGGAACCATGGAACAAATGGAGAGAAGGCTGGAGAAACACAGCAGGTCTGGTAGCATCTATGTAGAGAGAAAAAGAGTTAACGTTTTTTGTCTGGTATGATACTTCCAGACTTGAAACGTTAACTCTGTTTCTCTCTCCACAGATGATGGCAGACCTGCTGAGTTTCTCCAACATTCTCTGTGTTTGTTTCAGATTCCCAGCATCGGCTGTTTTTTTAAAATTATATGGAGCCCTGAAACAGCCGGCATAACAGAGGCCAGTTTGGGCCCCATTTAACTGATCTTCAGGTTCCAGTTGCCCATTAGGTAAACCCAAGGTGATTGTCAGCAAAGAGGTTTTCACCTATACAACTGGCAGAAAAAGACAAGTGATCAATAAAGAGGTGGTGCAACCAAGCGAGGATGAGCTGATTGGAAAGAAAGGCAATGAGGAGCAAGAAGGGATGGCCTGATGGAAGGATGCTCTTTGGTGCTGCTATGGATTTGGCTGAAGCACTCCTACACTTCTCACCTACACATTTTGGTAACAGCAAGAGTGTTCCCTTTAAAACATCTCAAGTTAGGAAGTAGTCAATGATTGTTTCCTAAATCTAGTCTGTATGTGGGTCCAGAGAGGTCCAGCCTTACATTGAGAGTCTCAAACAGATGCAATATTACAAGACCATATGGTATAGGAGCAAAATTTGGCCAATCTGCCCATCAAGTCTTCCCTGCTATTTGATCGCAACTGATATGGTTTTCAACCCCAATCTCCTACCTTCTCCCCATAATCCTTGATTGTCTTACTAAACAAGAACCTATCTATCTCTGTCTTAAATACTCTCAATGACTTGGCTTCCACAGCCTTCTGCAGAAATCAGTTCCACAGATTGACCACCTTCTGACTAAAGAAATTCCTCTTTGTTCTCGTTGCATATGCAGAGGTTCTAACATCTGTTTTGGTCCAAGATTCTGGAAAGCTGTTTCCATCTTGGCTGACATGGTCAATGATACAATTCCAGCAACACAGAGTGAGCATGCTCACATTCCAGGGCCCAAGCTTGAAGCTGGATCCTTAGACCCTTATGTCAAACTAAGACCATACCAATGAATCTCTCCAAGAGAGCTGCAGAAGCGGTGTGAAGAAAATTAAAGTGCGCAACTCTGCAATATCTTCTTTCCTCTGGATGAAGAGGATTTTAGTGAAGACCAGGAAAAGGCTACCTATTATTCACCTTAGGAAGGGAATTATGTTAAATAGAGGTGAACATAGAGAGGAAAAGATCACTAATTAATAAACTAGTGAAACAAAAACAGTTCGTTTACATCATTCGCACATGACCATTACACCTCAACTGACAAAGAACTTTAAAATGTTAGTCAATAGTTTTCACTTTTGAGAATGAATTATTATCAGTCGATAATATAGTCTCACTGCCTTCAATGATTCTCATTAACAGACAATGTAACACAATTATTATCCCTGAGCACACATTGTAGCCTGCGAACAAAAAAGTTTGAATAGATTTCTTTTTGTCTAAATCACTGTTCTTGAAGGATACAATAAACTTAACGTGAATGTAATCTGCTGTGTACATAGAAAACACAACTGATTTGGGTTCCACAAAGAGATGTAAATAAAATGATATTTTTCGAAGTCCCTTTTCAAACTTTGTCATCGTTCAGTTCAAGCCAGAATTTAAACGATGATTACTGATAGAAGTTATGCTCATGAAGAACTACCTCCAATCATTCCACAATCAACGGGTGACACATACACTCTCCGGTGTCCTTCAGTTCCTGGAAGGCTGTAAGCACCAGCACATACATTGCGGAGAAATTTCTAGAAAACCTTTGTGTAATAGCTACCTGCAGTTCATTGTTTTGAACTGTTGTTGGCGGAATATTGACTAGCGTAGCTCAAAGCAAACAAGTTGAAGCACTTCAAGTAAAACTTGCTCCATGCAAATAATTCAATTGACAATGGTAAGAAAAATTGTTTTCAGTGTTCTGCAGCAGTGCACACATTTAATTGAACCTGTCCCAAGCTTATGAAGGCGTTAATATTTAATAAACTTGCAGAAATAAGTTAGGAAGGCAAAAATCATTTCCCACATTCATGAGAAAACCACTCAAATATTATTATTAGCCATGAATGAATTAATGCAGCATAAGGTCAATGGTTACAGTTTTCAATTGTGAAAACAGATACAGCATTGGACCACCTTGCAGCTGATGCTAAAGATGATTTAGTTTTCAGTGGATAAATAATGGTAAGCCTTAACAGATTAACAAGAACAGCAAGGATTTTGAAACTCACAAGTCTCAGTGAGATGTTGTTTATTGATTTCACACTCATTCTGGCTGGAAATTAATGTGGTCTGGAAGTTTTCCACCTACTCCAGGCATCGAGTGCATCAGCATCCCGCTATCCCAAGGCGCTGTCTATGAAATTAGGGAGCTAGAGGAGCTCTCAAGCTTCTCAAGTTCCCTGAGTCATAAAAAAGGAAAATGAGATTTTAATCTTGCTCTCTAGACAAATCATGAAACGATCCTAAAGGACTGACCTGGATTGCAGCCACAGAACTGTCAGCTTAGGTCCATGTTCAAAACTGGAAATGTCCTTTTGGCTAATGACGATACTGAAACTCAATTGAAATTTTTATTGGACTGGGATATAACAGAGAGTCACATGTTTGATAACACCAATGGTGAACAATCATAGAATCCCTACAGTGCAGAAGGAAACCATTCAGTCCATCGAGTCCACACTAATTCTCCAAAGAGCACCCAGACCCAGCCCTCTATCCTATCCTCGCAATTATAACAGCTAACCCATCGAGGCTACACAGTTCTGATGTGATGATGCTGTCACTTTAAGAGATTATTTTGTCCTTTTTTTTCAAAACAGGCTGTAAGACAGAGATATCCAGCTGCCTACTGAAACTGCTTGAGTAAACAGCTTGGGAGGCCTTGGGTTTTTTTTTAAATGCACCATGATTGGGTGTGGCCAACTTTCACAGATTAGGATTTCAAGGTTTTGGTTTGTCAGTAGCATCAGAAGTTATTGGGTTCTTAACAGAGTTGGAAGCTTCAGTGAATGTCTCCTGACTGTTCCTGTCTCTGAATTTTCTCTTGATATTTTTCCCTCCTGGATTGGAGAGCTGTACATGAGAATCTGTGTCTGAATTCTCCTTTTTGCCAAGGGGTGTTATTATGGGCTGTTATTAAATTGGAACAGTTAATTAGTAATAGTCACCGTATTTATGATTCTGTTAAGTTTTCCAATACAGTTAAGTTATTCAAAGCTCCTCTTTCTTTGGTTCTATTCTGAACCATAGTGTTTAAATAAATTGTGTTTTGCTTAATGTTGAGTAGTTTGACCAGTCGCATTGTATCTAGAACAGCCACTTCACATTTGCCTTTAAAATATGGAAAACTTAAGAGTTTAGGCTACCTTCCTAACCTATTTTGAGGTGGTCTGTTCTGGTCCATAACACTGGACACTGGACTATTTTAGTATGGCCAATACACCTAACTTTCACATCTCTGGACTGTGGGAGGAAACCAAAGCATCCAGAGGAAACACACACAGACACAGGGGAAAATGTGTAAACTCCACACAGACAGTCACCCGATCAAACCTGGGTCCTTGGCACTGTGAGGCAGTGGTGGTAACCACTTAGCCACTGTTCATGTTATATTTAATGTTTTCTGTTGTCTTTTCCCTATTGATCTCTGCAACATCCTCTATCGAACAAAGAATAAAGAAAATTACAGCACAGAAACAGGCCCTTCAGCCCTCCAAGCCTGCGCCAATCGAGATCCTCTGTCTAAACCTGTCATCTATTTTCTAAGGGTCTGTATCCCTTTGCTCCCTGTCCATCCATGTACCTGTCCAGATACATCTTAAAAGACACTAACGTGTCTGCGTCCACCACCTCCGCTGGCAACGTGTTCCAGGCACCCACCACCCTCTGCGTAAAGAACTTTCCACGCATATCTCCCGTAAACTTTCCTCCTCTCACTTTGAACTCATGACCCCTAGTAACTGAGTCCCCCACTCTGGGAAAAAGCTTCTTGCTATCCATCTTGTCTATACCCCTCTTGATTTTGTTGACCTCAATCAGGTCCCCCCTCAATCTCTGTCTTTTTAATGAAAATAATCCTAATCTACTCAACCTTTCTTCATAGCTAGCACACTCCATACCAGGCAACATCCTGGTGAACCTCCTCTGCACCCTCTCCAAAGCATCCACATCCTTTTGGTAGTGTGGCGACCAGAGCTGTACGCAGTACTCTAAATGTGGCCGAACCAAAGTCTTATACAACTGTAACATGATCTATTCAATCTCTCATGAAATCTCAGTTCCCCTAATGTCAGATTCTTTCCCTAACTTTGCAACAAGAACAGGAAAGTGTCCATAACCCAGAGGACCATAGGGCTGCTCTCTCATCACACAGAAATGACTGGTGGTGAGTTTAACCTGGAATTTGCCAGCCCTCAGCTGAGGGGCAAGGTTGAATAAGTGGGACCTTTGTGCTAACCTCAGCAGATGTAGGAATTGAGCCCACACTTGGCATTACTCTGCATCACAAACCACCCTTCCAGCTAATTGAACTAACCAACTGCTAATTCATTTCTACTTCTTAAGCCTGTTGCTTTTCAGGAATTTGTTGATTCAAACAAGACCTCCTCCTTTTCCTAATCTCCTCTTACAGTCCTCTTTAAAACCTACCCTTCTGGCTCATGTCTTTATCCTGTCCTTGCAATAACTCTCTCGCGCACTCTAACTGTTCCTAGAGCTGCTTGTGCAGAGCACTGACGGACAATTTTGTGATATTAAAAAGCATTCCCGTGCAACATGTCGTTTAACTTTCTCGTTTATTAAAGGAGCAGACTTGGTTTGTGAACCAAAGTCAAATTGGGAAACTGCCTCAAGTTGCTTATGGGTAGATCAATAACAATAACGAAAGTTTATTTTAATCTCAAAGAGCAGATCGTTGGACTTTTTGTAAATTGTTTGTTACACTTGACCAACAAATGCTTTTATCTGGAAAGTTGTGAATTAAATGGATTTTCCCAGAGGAAAAAGTGTAATGGTTTACTTGTATGAATCCTGTTAAATTCAATGTATAAATGGCCAGTTTATCAAAATATATTTATGCTTCATATTACCCAATGTTTACAAGAATGCTTTAATTTGACAATCATCATACATTGGCCTTGAGGAAGTGAAGGAGATGAAGTCACATTGGCATGCAATGTGAAAAACAACTGATAACCTGTGCCAGGAACCAGCGTTGTATCTTTCACAAATAGTCAGGGCAGACTATTTACGGCCAAAATCTCAGGACAAGTGATGCAGCAATGTCAAAACCAGGGCTAGATCCACTGATAAATGTCAATAATCAAGACTTGTTTCCAAGTTGTGTTCATTACCATTTGTTTGTTGAATACAGCATTTTGTCTTTAGTCTTCCTGTTTCTAATTGCTTGTTGAACTCACCACTGAATGTTGAATTATACTATAAAAAGTGACGAACCCTAGTCAATGAATTCAATGCTTTAATTACTACTAGCCAAATTCTCTAAAAGAGAAAATTAACCGTTACAAGTGTATAGTCTTTCAGCTTCATGTATTTTTTAATTTATGGGAGAGATTTTAACAAGGTCAAATTTTAAATGTATTCTTTCTTATTCTTCCTGTATATTTTTCCTCTATCAATCTATTCTTTCCTTCCCTCACTTTATTTCTCTTCCGACATATTGCTTTTGATTGAATTTACACATTCTGTTTGACATTTCCCTTATCGTCTTTGCAATGTTTACTCCTCAGTCTTTAAATCGCATTGGGGAAATGCTGCTCGATTCAATGTTGACCAAAGGCTATAGATGCTCTGTTGTCCACACTATTAGAAAGTGATAGATTTACTAATGGCACAGAAGGAGGCCATTCAGCCTATCTTATCCATGCTGGCTCTCTGCAGAGCATTCTAGTCATTGCCACTCCTTGGCTCAGTCCCACAGTCCTGAAATTTTGTTTCATTGAAGTCACCATCCAACATCCTTTAGAAATCATTATCTTTTCCTGCAAGATCCAGGTCATCATCAACTGTAACATAAAAGCCATTCTGAGGAACAGTCACCAGATCTGAGACATTAACTCTGATTTCCCTTCCCAGATGCTGCCAGGACTGCTGAGTTTTTCCATCACTTTCTGTTTTTGTTATTTAAGAAGTTTTTCCTCATATTCCCATTGTACCTCTAAACCAAAATATTAAATACATGTCTCCAGTCCTTTTTACAATATAAAAGTAGGAAAAGTATTTGTACATGTTTGCTTGGCTTTCACTGGCAGGGAAATTGAGTTTAAGAGCCGTGAGGTTATGCTGCAGCTCTATAAAACCCTGGTTAGAACACATTTGGAATATTGTGTTCAGCTCTGGTCACCTCATTATAGGAAGAATAGGGAAGCTTTAGGGAGGGTGCAGAGGAGATTTACCAGGATGCTGCCTGGACTAGAGGGCAGGTCTTTTGAGGAAAGGTTGAGGGAGCTAGGGCTTTTTTCATTGGAGCAAAGAAGGATGAGAGGTGACTTGATAGATGTATACAAGATGATGAAAGGCATAGATAGAGTGGATAGCCCGAGACTTTTTCTCAGAGCGGAAATGACTATTACGAGGTGGCATAATTTTAAGATGACTGGAGGAAGGTACGGGGAGATGTCAGAGGTAGGTTCTTTACACAGAGAGTGGTGGGCGTGTGGAATGCACTGCCGGCAGTGGTAGTGGAGTCAGGTACTTTACAGACTTTTAAGCGACTCTTGGATAGGCACACGGAGGTTAGTAAAATGTTAAGGTATGCAGGGTAGATTGATAGGATAATAGGTCGGCACAACATTGTGGGCTGCAGGGCCTGTACTGTGCTCTACTGTTCTATGTTCTATGTTCTATGTTCTACATGTATCTTATCAAAGTCTATCATAACCTTTGCCAGGTCTCCTCTCATTATCCTTGCTACAAGGAGAACACCATCTGCCAATCCTTCCTATCTAGCTCAATAACTAAAATCCTCCCAATCTGGAAGCATCCTGGTAAAACTCTTCTGCACCCTCTCAATAACTTTCACATCGTTCCTAAAATGAGGTGCCCCGAAACTGATTACATTATTCTAGTTGAGACCTAACCAGACCTTTATTTGGATTTGACCTAAGTTTGTACTCAATGCCGTTATTTGTGAAGCCCAGGACCCCATATTCTTTCCTAACAAAGCACTCAGCATGTCCTGCCACCTTTAAAGGTCGATGGAAAAGCAAATCCAGGACCCTCTCTCCCTGTTTAGAATTATGCTACTGTCCATATCACCACTCCCCATTCATTCTGGCACTCATCTGCCCGTTTCGCTAGTTTCTCCATGTCCTATTGCAAGTGATTCATATCAACCTGACTGGGTGGCACTTTGGGCAACTTTGTGGGCAACACATTGAGTTGTGAGGTGTGGAACCAGTTGATGCTATTAGCAAGTTCTTGTTAACTAATTTATTTTCTAGCTGATGCTTCTCTGTGTGTGCTTTATCTTTCTATTTAGCTGGAAAGAAATGGATCCAGTAATGCGAAGAGGATTTGGGAGTGTCCCTATACTCAGATTACTGTTAACAAAATAATTGGTCAACCTGAAATCATAGATTTCTACTGAAGTGGGATTTTCAAATTGCACAAACCCACAGGAACAAGATACCTCTGTGAAATGATAGCAGGTGGTGGCTAAATCATAGATGTCATTTAGCTCCTTAACTTTAAAATTATGTCGGATTTAAACAACATGTCCAGCATGATGTATAGTGGAACCGGTGGGGTTTTTTTGGTTTATTGCTCTGACAGGACCTTTTCTTGAAGCCATCAGGTAAAATCAGTGAACCCTTTCAATGTAACTGACTTTTAATTGTTCATTAAAATGAGAAAAATGGAATCACTCAGCAAGTGTGCATCTCACTCATATCTCTCATTAATTGAACACAGTATCACAGAGAGTGATTATAACAACTGACATGTTAATTTATGTTTCATTCGTCATGTGTTGTACTGTCTGTTTAACTGTAGAAACTCTCCTGAAGTTCGCCCTGTCCAGCTAATCAGTTGTGACGTCTCAGTGTGTGGTGGAGATGGAAGCCATGCAAAGGATTTGAAAACAGGTGTTAATGTTAGTCATGGCTCAGTAGCAGCTTTCTCATATTTGAGGCAGAAAACCTTGTATCTAAAACACACTCCAAATCCAGAGTGATGCTCTCATTCAGTACAGAGGGAACACCACACTGTTGGAGGGATCAGTGCATCCTTGAAGTGGTACCAGTCAGACAGTGCTATATTTTCAGCTGTGCCATCTTTCAGACAATATGTGAAATCATTATCACTCTCAGATGTATGCAAGAAATCCCACAAAGAGCAGGAGAGCTCTCCAAGATGTTCGGGGCAATAGTTATTCCTCAACCAACATCACAAAAACAGCTTATTTTGCCATTAACCATTGCTGCTGTGGAGTTTGTTCTACACAAGGTGACCCTTGTGCTTCTTACTTTGCAACAAGGCCTACACTTCAAAAGTGGCTGTGAAGTGTTTTGGATAATATGAAACGTGAAATGTGTTAATAAACATAAATTTTCATTTTTCTGGAGGCTGGGAGTATCAATAAGACTGTAAGAGGGCAACTGAAAATGAAAGGCCATCCAATTTTGCATTAAAAGCTACCTAACTGCTTCAGTTCAAGTCAGATTTGTGTTCAGCACGTTCGCTTTTAACATTCTAACACACTGTGGAAAAACAGACAGATCCAATAGGCATTGGAAACCTACCTGTGTTAGGATCCACGGAAAAGTACGGCTGCCCCTGTAGAATACTGTACACCACCCTGGCACTGTTTCCATACGTCGGATCATCAGCGTCCGTCGCTGTTATCTGAAGCACAGAAGTTCCTGTACAAAGACAGAGAGAGAAAAAGGGACTCACTGAAAATTTGTTGGAAAATAAAACATTGGTACTGTACATTTGGATGGACGTACATTAAACAGGCAAGAGTTTGAACTCAAGACAGGCAGTGGGCAGCACCGAGAGGAGCCTATTGCAGAGACATGAGAATCTGGGTTTTGAAACTGGAGTGCTGGCTACAGCCACTGTGTAGCATCTGCAAATAGCTTATTTACCTATTTTGCCTGGTTTACAAAGTGGTCACACCACAGAATACGACCAGGCAGGTGGAGAGGGAATCAGTAATTACTAGGAATCTAGAAAGATCCTACAGTCAGTTCAGGAGTCCCCTAAATGTATCTCATTTACTAACTAGTTTTCCATTTTGGACATTGGTGAGGGAAATGGTTCATCAGAGCAAAGGTCAAGCTTAAGTAACACTGGGTGGGAGTGGGGGTGGTGAGGTTTGGAAATGACAAGGGCAATAACAGTTAGTGAGTAGACAGGTATTTTTGGGCCAAAGATGTGACTCTAAAATATTCTGATGCTAGGGTCAAGGATGTTATGGGGAGGTAATGGCCGAGTCGTATTATTGCTAGACGATTAATCCAGAGACCCAGACAACATTCCAGGGACCTGGGCTTGAATACCGCCATGGTAAATGGTGGAATTTGAATTCAATAAAAATCTGGAATTAAGAATCTAATGATGACCGTGAATCCATTGTCAATTGTCAGGAAAAGCCCACCTAGTTCGCTAATGTCCTCTGGGGAAGGAAACTGCCATCCTTACCTGGTCTGGACTACATGTGACTCCAGACCCACAGCAATGTGGTTGACTCCCAACCGCTCTCTAGGCAATTAGGGATGGACAATAAATGCTGGCTTAGTCAGCAATGTCCTCATCTAATAAATGAGTAAAGATGTTTGAAAGTGGCTATAGGGCATTCCTTTTGGATGAATAAGAAGAGCCAGAGGTCAAGTTCTGTGTTAGCACCAATGACATTTGTAGAAAGAGGGATGACGTTGTAAATTCAGGGAGCTAGGCAAGAGACACAAAAGCAGGGTGTCTAAAGCAGCAATACAGAATTTCTTCCATCATCACATACTGACGGGTATCAAAACAGGAAGACTGAGTGAATGAAAGCATGGAGCAGGAGGGAAGTCTTTAGATTTCTGGGACACCAGTTTTAGCACAATGAGACATATACAAGAAGGACGGGTTATAGTTTAAATAAAAAGAATGTGCTGGTGAAACTCAGCAGGTATGGCAGCATCTGTGGGAAGAGAAATATAATCAACATTTCAATTCTAATGTGACTCTTCTTCAGAAGAGCTTCTTTAGCAGTTTCTGTTTTTATTTCATAATTCCAGCATCTTCAGTATTTTGTTTTTTATTTAAGTAATAGCTTAGCAGGACTGGGTTAACATCCTTGCAGAGAGATTTGCTTTTGTTGTTTGGGTAGAAGGTTTAAAGTAATTTTTAAGGGGCTGGGAATCAAAGTTGGATTTCAGATAGAATACAACACAGCTGGTTATGAGAAATATAAATGCTGTTAATGAAAGTAGAAAGTAGAAAAAATCCTTTAATGAACCAGCATCAAATTACAGAACAACATTTTAACTACAGATTTTAAAAGTACTTCATCTAAATACAGGCAGCGCTTATAACAATATAAGTGTAGAGATGGTGCTCAAAGAAGCAAAAGAGCACAATTTAATTAGCATGTTGCAGACATGGTTACAAGGTGACCAAGACTGGGAACTGAATATGAAAGGATATTTGTTATTCAGGAAGGATAGACAGAAATAAAAGTGCTGGAGTAACGCTAATATTAAAGGACATAATCAGTACATTAAGAAGAGAGAATATCTGATCAGAAAACAAAAACACACATGAGCTAGTTTGGTTGGAGTTAAGAAGCAGCATGAAGCAGCAAACATTGATAAGAGCCAAACAGTAGGGGTAAAGTGGGGCACAGAATAAACCAGAAGTTAGACGTGTATGAAGCAAGGGGAATACAGTAATCATGAGACGATTTCAACTGACATTCAGATTGGGTAAATCTAATGAATACCAATGTTATGAACAAAGAATTCCTGATACATTTTGAGATAATTTTCTTGAGTAATATGTTCATAGACTCACCACAATGCAAACGAGGTCATTTGGCCCATCAAGTCTGCACGAGCCTTCCAAACAGCAAACTACCCCAACCAGGCTTCTATCCTTTCCCTGTAACCCCACATTTACCAGGACCAATCAGTAACCAACAGGAGGAAATCAGAGCACCTAATGGAAACCCACATAAACATGGGGAGAATGTGCAAACTCCACACAGCCACCAAAGGCTGTAATCAAACCTGGGTCCCTGGCACTGTGAGGCAGCAGTACTAAGCACTGTGCCACCATGCCATCCATGTTGAGAGACAACTGGGGTACAGGCGATTTTAGATTGAGTATTACACAATGAAAGAGAGCTGAGTTATAATCTTATTGTAAAAAGAACCTTCAGGGAATAGTGGCCACAGTATGTTAGAATTTTCCATTAAGTTTGAAAAATATGATTTTCTATTTGAAACTGGGATCTTAAGACAAAACTAGAGCAATTATGAAGGTATGAGGAGGAAGTTGACTGTGATAGATTAGAGAGAATATTAAACTATTAGATGGTAGGTAATGGCTTTTACTTAAAGTATTAATTATTAATTTCCCAATGACATATGTCCTTTAAGAACAAAAACACTCAACAAGAAGAGCTGATACAGCTATGTCGAACAAGGGATGTGAAAGATGGTATTAGATCAAAGCAGGAGGCTTATAAATTCTCCAAAAGAAAGTTATGAGCCTCAAGATTAGACAAATTATAGAATTTGGCAAAGGTGGACCAAGAAATTTATGAAGTAAACGAGAATAAACTATGATTTCTATTTCCTAATCACATCAAGGGATATGGGGTCAGTGGAGGAAGATCATCAAGCATGATCTCCAATGGTGTTACAGGATTGAGGGGCTGAATGGCCTACTCCTGCTCCTATGTGCCTGTAGTGCCTATAGTAGCATGGAAATTACAATAGAATTCACTTTTTGAAAACTCTGCTCTGATTTCAGGGAAAATAATTTTCATGTTTCATATTTACTAAGGGATTATTTGATCCTCTGGGTTAACATCTCCATAAGCCAGGAACCATTAGAATGAAGTCTTTCTTTGCAATGGGCTGAACTGCATCAATATGAAAGACAATTGTAGAGTTTCAACAAGTCTCTCTCTGCATAATCAACATAACACAACGTATAATCGAACAATAATCAGTCATAATACTCAAGTGACCACAAAGGTGGCTGGCATGAGGAATTGAGTTTAAAGCTATCGTCATTCTGAACACAAGGTTTATTTTATTAAAAACAACTGATACATATAGGTTCCTGCAATGCAAGGATAGGTCATTCCCCACTTCGAGTCTGCTCCGCCATTTAATATATTCGTGGCTGATCATCCAACTCAGTCCCCTGTTCCCACTTTCTCCCCAAATCGTTTGATCCCCATACCCCCAGGAACTAACTCCTTCTTGGATCTTGAAAACTCCAGATTTGCTGCACCAACTCAGTTAAAGATGTGACACGGAAATTCCATGTTTTCAAAGGTAGTGATACATTCGCTTTCCAGGCAGGTAGAAGCAAAACTTCGAGTCAGTCCTGTTCATGTTGAGAATGAACCAGTGATGTGAATCTCATGGATTCAGGTGAGTGGATCACAGACTGGACATTAAATGGGAAAGTACTTGACCTCATCTAGGTCATCTACTTAAATCTGACAACCACTGAACCAAGAGAAAGATGAAGTCCAGGATCTGAAGATTTCTGAAGGGCTTTGAGAAGAATTAGTCATGAATAAACATTATTTATCAAAATAATCACAGAAGGTGGATTGACCTGAAGAGATTGCAGCATTATCTTGGAATTTCTTATATCTATATGCTTGCTGTCCATTGATTTCATGAAATTAAAAGAATAGTGACAGCTTGTTAACAGGCCTAAATCAAAACACCCATTTTCCTCACTTTTCCTCCAGTGGCTCAATGTCAATGTCTCGTTTTGTAATGTGCCTATGATGTGATTGGTATGTGAGTCATCCAGATTATTTCATCTTCATCTCAGAAGAGGAATTCTTCCATTGGGTGTGGAGGGTTAAAATTGGACTGTTTCTGGTGGACACTTCCTAATATTCTGTCAATCCAGCTCAGGTGCTCCAGGGAAGTTACCCACAAATTATAATGTCAGCTTCCCTACAGCAGGAAATCCTCATACGTGCTGTGGGTATTTTATACAAAATGTTTACTCACGAGACTAGCTCACGTCTATAACTGTGAAACAGGATGAATGATGACTGACCAGTATACATTTCACCATTGATTACAAGCAATATAATTGAAGCATAAAATAAATTTACTATTATTGGTAAGGGTAGAAGCAAAATTTTCTAATTGTTGAAGACTGAAGTACAAAGAATTATAAGCAGAAGATGAATGTAACAGATTGGAAGAAAGGCAGAGAAACTTTGAACTGTGACCTTGTGAAATTCACCGCCAGGATTGTTTCAGGAGGAAAGTGTCTGCAAGAGTTTCAGGACCCTGGAGCAACATTGTGATGATGTCATGGAGCTGCACATCACTCAGCACAAAGAGAGCAGTGGGGGAAGGGCTACTTGCTAGATGTCAGTTGAAGCCTGGGTGCCATTATTTGTTGCTCATAAATGTCCTTTTAAATAGCTACGCAAGATAGGTGGCTGTGATCAAGAATTTGACTCATCACCACTTTCTTAAGGACAAATAAATGCTCCTTTCGTGATGATGTCTGTATCCTATGAATAAATGAACAATGAACTTTCACTTCACAGTGAACATGGTTGATGGTCATGACAATGGGATCTGTTTACTTTAAATATCTATTTTCAGTTTGGTGCGCCATTACCTCAAAACCAGGATGAAAATGACTCTCCGTGTCTGAAGTAATTAAACGTCATCACAGGTTAATGATATTCCCAATAAAATCCAATTACTTCTGTTCAAAAAAATCCATTATTCAGATTTTCACCTTTCCGTTCCTTTGTAATTCGAATCAAACGTACATTGGGAAACCGAGTCGGAAACTTTGGCATCACAGCAAGCCAATGCCAAATCACCAGACGATGATATAAATACATGTGCAGCTTCTTCTCAGAGTCACAAACATAGCAGTGTGCAACCCCTGAGCGAGACTCTTCTGTGTAATTTATGCTTCATATTGTGTGAAGTACATCTTTAATGCCAAACTTAAAAAAAAAACAAAGATTTTGTTGTGAAGTAATACATGCTTCACCCATGCTCCAAAAATTTCAAAGATTTACTGGCCAGAAGTTTCATGGCAAAGAAATTTCTCTGGTTGTTGGAATGGGATTCTGGTCCACAATGTGCTGTTGTGCTGTGTGAATTGAATGGCACAGCTCTGGTGAACTCAACAGGTTTTTGGATTCTTAGAGAATCAAGGATATGGGCAGTGAACAGGAATGTGCAGTTGAGGAGATCAAAGATCAGACGTAAGCATACTAAATAATGGAGCAGGTTTGAGCAACTACATAGCTGCTTCTGTTACTCACATTTTTATGTTCAGTTGTACAATATAACTGCAATGTAAAATGACTCAGTGAAACAACATGTTGTCACTCCTGGAGTAAGACAGAAATAGCAGGGTGGCCAAATCAAGGCAGGACATACACTGAATGGTAAGGTCCTGGGGAGTGTTGCTGAACAAAGAGACCCTGGAGTGCAGGTTCCTAGTTCCTTGAAGGTGCAGTCGCAGGTAGACAGGATAGTGAAGAAGACATTTGGTATACTTGTCTTTATTAACCAGTGCATTGAATACAGGAGTTGGGAGGTCATGTTGCAGCTATATTGGTTTGGCCATTTTTGGAGTAATGCATGCAATTCTGATCTCCGTCCTTTTGGAAGAATGCTGTGAAACTAGAAAGGCTGCAGAAAGATTCATGAGGATGTTGCCAGAGTTGGAGGGTTTGAGCTATAAGGAGAGGCTGAATAGCCTGGGGCTATTATCTCTGGAGTGTTAGAGGCTGAGGGGGGGATCTTTAGAGGTTTATAAAGTCACGAAGGGCATGGATAGGGTAAATAGGTTTTCCTTAGAATAGAGGGTGTCCAAAACTAGAGGCATAGGTTTGAAGTGAGAAGGGAAAGACATCAAAGGGACCTAAGGGGCAACATTTTCATGCAGAGAGGGTGGTGTGTGTATGGAATGAGCTGCCAGAGGAAGTGGTGGAGTCTAGTATGATTACAACATTCAAAAGGCATCTGGACGGGTTTATGAAAAGAAATGGCTTACAAGAATAAGGGCTAAATGCTGGCAAATGGGAGATGAAGGGTCTAGGCCCGAAACGTCACGCTTTCCTGCTCCTATGATGCTGCTTGGCCTGCTGTGTTCATCCAGCTCCACACCTTGTTATCCTAGATTTATTTCGGATATGTGGTTGGCATGGACAAGTGGGAGCGAAGGGTCTGCTTCCATGCTGTATGACTCTGTGATTGATAAGCCTGTAGCTGACAGTAGCTAAGAGTTCCTGCTTCTACAGCGATATTGACAATCACAGTTATGGGCTTATCTTCAATAAAATTAACTCTAAATAGCAATAGGGATATTTAGCACACAACTGACATTCAGTTTAATTCCTGAAGAGTTAATGAGAGGTAAAGCTGTTACAATAATACTTTAGCTAACCTGGTTAAGGAAGGTTAACAAATCAACAGTGAGTGGAACCGCGGCAGTAAAATGCCCTAATTATGTTTATGTATATATGTGGAGTGGGATTTGGATTAATCTCATAATGAGTAAGCTTTGTGCTTTCTCTTTAATTTTACATTACTAGAGGATTTGTACTGCAGCTAGAATAATAATATAGTTAAAACGGTACAGTCCAGACTGTTTTCGGTTTTAATCTGTCAGGATACAACTGTAGTTAACGGTTAGCTTATATTCCCCTCCAGCCTGCTCTACCATTCAATAGGATTACGGATTAACATTCCTCACGTCCATTTTTTTGCTGTTTACTTATTACCCTTAATTCCCCAACTGATCAAGAATCTATCCATCTCAGCCTTAAATGTACACAAGGACTCTGCCCCTGTGCCACTCTGTGGCAAGGAGTTCCAAAGATTCACAATCCTCTGAGAGAAGAAATTCCTCCTCATCACAACCTGAAACTGGTGCCCTTTTTTTCTGAGATGATGCTCTCTGGTCCTAGACTCTCCCATGAAAGGAATATTCTCAGCATTTACTTTGTCAAGCTCCTTAAAAATCCTATATGTTTCAATAAGATCACCTCTCATTCTTCTAAACTCTAGTGAGTACAGTCCCAACCTGTTTAACCTTTGATCATAAAATAATCCCTTCGTACCAGAAATCAGCTGAGTGAACTTCCTTTGAACTGCCTCCAATGAAATAATATATTTTCTTAAATAAGGGACCAATATCTCACCCCTTGAAATAAGGGCTAACATTTCATTAGCTTTGAGACAAGAAAAACTGCAGACGCTGGAGTCAGAGTCAATACAGTGTGGAGCTGGAGGAACA
>JAHRHZ010000029.1:35866221-35902847 GCA_024137785.1 Ginglymostoma cirratum | reverse complement strand
TTTCGGACCTAAACCTTTCATCAGAAAATCTGATGAAGGGTTTAGGCCCGAAACGTCAAGTTTTCCTGCTCCTATGATGCTGCTTGACCTGCTGTGTTCATCCAGCCCCATGCTTGTTATCTCGGATTCTCCAGCATCTGCAGTACCTTTTATCTCTGAAGCTAAAATACTGAATTGTTTTCAAGAAGGAGTTAGATATAGTTCTTAGAGCTAAGGGATCACATGGTATGGGGAGAAAGCGGGAACAGGGAACTGATTTGGAACGTCAGCAATGATCATATTAAATGGTGGAGCAGACTTGAAGGGCTGAATGGCCTTTTTAAAAAATTCATTCATGGCTCATCGGCGTTGTTGGCTGGCCAGCACTTACTGCCAATCTCTCATGGTCCTCGAGAAGGTGGTGTTTAATTGCCTTCTTGAACCGCTTCAGTCCATGTTCTGTACGTAGACCCACAATGTCCTTAGGGAGGGAATTCACTAAGGTCTTTTAGGGAAGGAAGACTGCTGTCTTCACCTGGTCTGGCTTTCGTCCTCTTGATGCAGTTTTTAATGGGTCTATGACTATGTATACTCAAGATTCATGATTTTGTGCTGAATACTTCAGCTCAGACACAAAATGTTTACTTGAAAGCACATTACCCATCAGCTGATACTACAGAGGATGCAATGCTCAAGCTGAGAGTGGCAATGTGCATAAGCCGGGCATCGCTCTGAGGGTGTTGTTCATCCTTACACTGAGTGCTGAGTGAGGGATGAATCAGGCAGCACATTCACTAAGAAGGTCCGTACACAAAACTTCTTACTGCTGCAATGATAATTATCAAGTCGTCATTTAAACTGAAGCTGCTGTGTAACGAAAGCTAATCAAGTTCATCCCTCCAACAGAACTGACTCTACTTTCCAGGCAGCATTGACAAAGTGATGTAATTGAGAAGAAATGAATGGCTTTCTGATCTTCACACAAGGACCACCCCTTCAGTGGGGGGAGCAGGTTTAATGCAGTGGTGCTGAAAGGCTGGACAGTCAGTGATAATATTGCATCACCTCCTATTGGGAAGACCCAGCTTGTTAAGAGCCAGCCGGATGTTTTAGTGACCAGTGGCGGACCCTCAGACAATCCCTGACACTGATCTGACCCTGGTGCTGAAATGCTGACAGCTCCACATTGCAGGAGGGATCACAGGGAGGCATGGTACGTGCTTGGTGCCAACCTGCCCACCAGGGGCCCAGGATCAGTAATGGCCCCAAGTCCTCACATGAGTTGGGGGCAAGATCGGGGTCAGGGGACAAAGGAAAACTCAGGTTTTTGAGGGGGAGGGGTTGTCACAGGCGAAAAGTGTCGGAGGTGAGCTGACAGGAGTGTATTTGTTATTCATTCATGGGATGTGGGCATCGCTGACCAGGCCAGCATTTATTACCCATCCCTAATTGCCCAGAGGGCTGTTATGAGTCAACCGCATTGCTGTGGGTCTGGAGTCACATGTAGGCCAGGCCAGGTAAGGATGGTAGCTTCCTTCCCTAAAGGACATTAGTGAACCAGGCGTGCTTTTCTGACAATTGATAATGGATTCATGGTCATCATTAGATTCTTACTTCTAGATATTTTATTGAATTAAAATTCCACCATTTGCCATGGCAAAATTTGTACCCAGGTCCCCAGGACATTAACAGGGTCTCTGGGTTTTACCGTCCGGCAATTATACCATGAGGCCATGCCTCCTCAATTGCATGTCTGATGCTTGGTCCATCATTCAAGTTGCTCAGTGTCAGACAACAGGATTTCCCCATTGGAGCCCATAGGCAAGGCTTTGTGATTTGGCCTGTCCATTTGGTGAGGTGACGGCAATACCTACCACTGATTGAATACCAGGGGAGGGGGATTGAGACCCCTCAAGGGGCACTAATTTCCCCATTAAAGGCCTCAATGAGTGGTTCAGCAGGAAGGTTGTCCTTGAGGCATAGATAAGATGGATAATCAGAGCCTAATTTTCCCAGGGTTGAAGTTTCAATTACAAGGGATCACAGGTTCAAAGTGAGAGGGGGAAATTTTAAGGGAGGTGTGTGAGGGAAGCTTTTCACACAGACAGTGGTTGGAGCCTGGAACGCACCGTGAAAGGAGATGGTGGAAGCAGGCACATTGGTGACATTTAAGGGACATCTGGGTGGTTACATGAATATGGAGTGAATAGAGGGATACAGAGCAAATAAGGTTTGTTATTTAGTTTAATCAGGGCATGATGATCGGCACAGGCTTGGAGGGCCGAAGGGCCTGTTTCTGTGCAGTACTTCTCTTTTGTTCTTTGTTCTTTGACCCTAAGGCCTGAACTGAATGGGGCTGAATGTTGTTCTGTACCTGGTACCCTGTCACTTGATTAACTGCCCATCCACCTCCAAAAGCCCTCAGTGGGGGCCACTAAATTCCATTCATTTTCAGAAGCAACTGCCACATTTGCAGATTCTTGGTCTTATTTCAGATTTCTAGTGCATTTTTAACAGCAATTTTTTTTGAATCATTTTAAATTTAAATGAATTCTTGCCTATACACAATGTTGATATGCTGTGCAAATTAAGGACTTGCTGATTAGACACCAACCGGAAGTGACGATCAGATAACTAGGATTAGAGATGGAGAAACAGGATCTTGATCAGCTGGACAATGGGCTGAGGAATGATAGATGGATTTAAATTTGGATAAATGCAAAATATTGCATTTTGGTAGGACAAACAAGGGCAGGACTTACACAGTTAATGGTAGGGTGCTGGAGAATACTGTTGAACAGAGAGATTTAGGGGTTCAGGTACATAGTTCTTGATAAGTTGTGTCACAGGTAGACAGAGTGGTTAAGAAGATGTTTAGCACACTCAACCTTCATTGGTCAGACCACTGAGTAGAGGAGTTAGGCCATCATCTTGAGATTTTACAGGACATTGGTGAGGCCACTTTTGGAGTATTGTGTACAGTTCTGGTCACCTTGCTATAGGAAGGATGTTATTAAGTTGGAACGGATGCTAAAAAGATTCACAAGGGTGTTACTGGGGTTGTGCATTTTGAGATATAAGGAGAGGGTTGATAGACTGGGACTTTTGGCACTGGACCATTGGAGGTTTAGAAGAGACCTTATAGAGGCCCGATGCAGTTTAGTTTGGGAAATGTGGTCAGCATGGGTGTGTTGGACCAAACGGTCTATTGCTGTGCTGTGCTGTCTGACTCTATGACTCTAAATCAGAAGGATACAGTTGAGATAGGAAATGCTCCAAAATCACGTGTATTGATCACAACACTAATTCATCTTGTGAACCATCAATATCCTGCAGACTGTGTGCAATAGCTATTGAATTAATTATTCCTAAACCACACAAAGCTCTACCATCGGAGTGTAAGGAAATTACTTCTCTAAGTATTTATTTTATTTCGGTATCATCATTCTTATTAATCCATTTGATTGGATATCTCTCACAGAACAACCAAGGTTCCTAAAACTAGATCTGATATTCAAATACGAACTGTCAGTTTGTGTCAGCTGTTGTCAGTGTGTCAAACTGTTGTTAATGCTCTGAACATCAATTGTCTGTGGGTCTGAAAGAGTTAATGCTGTGGCGTGCATTAGAACGCCATCTGGTATGATGATGTCACATGTACTCGGGCAGGTGAACAGATTTGGATCTGGAGAGTAGGGCCTAACATTGAGGTCTCCCTTACAATCTTACTGACAATGTCTACCATGCCAGTGGAACCTTAACCCAATTGCTAACACACAGGACACTCCATCTCACATAAACCAAGAACCTCTTCTTGTCAGACTACCTGGGGGATCTCCTCGAAAATCAACTGGTCTTCTAGATCCCTAACAGGGAAGAGGATGGTGATAGATGAATCCTTCACCAAGGTGAGTTGTGGTGAGGATCCATTATACAGCATTTGGAACTTCACATGTTACAAACTAGAACTCTTTTTCAGAAACAGGAGATTCCAGCCTTCGTGACTGAATTATTACACCTCAACTATTTATACAATTAGCAACACTGCAGAAAATCAAATGTTCATGCTATATTGGAGGGCGGTGATCTCAAGTTATGATTTCTCAATGTCTTTATGTTGTGAAGACAGTGACCATTTTTTCATGTGCAAGGAGCGACTTCCTTTAGTTCTCCCTCCCATTCACTTGAACAGGGAACTATTGGATAATCCCTGTGAACATTCACTCCCATTGCACATTTTAAACAGGAAATATGTTGAAGAAGAGTTCAGCTGTGAAAAGAAACTTGTTAATTGTTCGATGGAAACAAGTTTCCCTACTTTGCAAACTCACAATTCTGAGAGAGATAGAGGGCGAGAGAAAGGAGTGAGTGAAAGATGCTACAAGATTGATAAGCCAAAGAAGGAGACATTAGTTCTGATGAACAAAGCCATTAACAGAGATAGATTTTAAGGGATGTATGCAAGTAAGAGAGAGGAGGAGAACTTATTCCAGAGTTTACAACATTGGCAGCTGAAGGCATGGCCACCAGAAAGTTAGTGTGATTTAGGTTGCTGTGAAGCGCCTTGGGCTGTTTCCCTACAATCTTGGTGCTTTATAAAGGGAAAGTGTTGTTGATGTTCTTTTTCAAAAGATAATTAATTGTCTGCCGTGCCCCCTTCCATCAAGTTAAAATGTCAAACATCAGAAATGTGCTGCAATTTTGCTAACTGCCACTCAGTGACAGTTCTTGGTGTCTACATCTCGACTTCAAGTCATGTCAAGTTGTTCAGTTATGGAATACATCAGAGGTAAGCTGAGATAACAAGGTGTGGAGCTGGATGAACACAGCAGGCCAAGCAGCATCATAGGAGCAGGAAAACTTGACGTTTCGGGCCTAGACCCTTCATCAGAAATGAGGGAGGGGAAGAGGGTTCTGAAATAAATAGGGAGAGAGGGGGAGGCGGATAGAGGATGGATAGAGGAGAGGATAGGTGGAGAGGAGGCAGACAAGTCGAAGAGGCGGGGATGGAGCCAGTAAAGGTGAGTGTAGGTGGGGGGGTAGAGAGGAGATAGGTCAGTCCAGGGAGGACGGACAGGTCAAGGGGGCGGGATGAGGTTAGTAGATAGGAGATGGGGGTGGGGCTTGAAGTGGGAGGAGGGGATAGGTGAGAGGAAAAACAGGTTAGGGAGGTGGAGATGAGCTGGGCTGGTTTTGGGATGCGGTTGGGGGAGGGGAGATTTTGAAGCTTGTGAAATCCACATTGATGCCATTGGGCTGCAGGGTTCCCAGGCTGAATATGATTTGCTGTTCCTGCAGCCTTCGGGTGGCATCACTGTGGCATTGCAGGAGGCCCAGGATGGACATGTCATCTGAGGAATGGGAGGGGGAGTTGAAATGGTTCGCGACTGTGAGGTGCAGTTGTTTGTTGCGAACTGAGCGCAGGTGTTCTGCGCTCAAACCAATCAAAGGTAAGCTGTCCGTTTTTATCCCACTTTATTACAATCCTGATCATCTGTTTGTTAAGATTCCCACCTGAAACAGAGAGAACCTGCGCATGTTTGAGGCTCCTCCTGACCTAATTGTCTCACCTTCTCCCATTACCCCACAATCACAGTGCACTGAACACCAGACCAAATGTAAAACTCATCACTGAAAAACTATTTGCAGGCTGCCTCTACCTGATTTGCAACAGGTAGTGACATTGTAACCCAGGTCCAATGAGCAGCAATGCCAGATTTGATGGTGTTCCAGATGTTCTAAAGTCATATTGGGGCTGGGATTCAGATGCTAAGGGGAGCCAAGCTCATGGATACGATGAGTAGGAGACTTCAGTAATGCCTGCTGCAGAGATGGACTGTACAAAGGGCAGGTCTCAGGGATCTGGAGCTTATTAAAACAAACAAATCATAAAATCACTACAGTGCGGGAACAGGCCATTTGGCCCATGGAGTCTGTCCTAAGCCTCCAAAGAGCTTTCCATCCAGACCCCTATTATTTCCCCATAATCCCACATTTCCCATGGCCAATCCACCCAACCTGGTCATCTTCGGACTATGGGAGGAAACCAGAACACCCGGAAGAAACCCACGCAGATAGTCACTCGAGGGTGGAATCAAATCTGGGTCCCTGGCATTGTGAGGCAGCAGTGCTAACCACTGAGCCACCAGACCATCCAAGAGTGAATCAAAACATAGATCTCAATCATCACAGCCCATCTCCCCCATCGATTCCTCCTGTCACATCCACACCAATTCATGTTATCTCTATTTCTCCACTTATATCCATGATCTGACATAGCCTGCAGGTCAAGCTATATCCTTCTATCCACCCCCATTTCCCTCTATAACCACTATTGCAACTTAGTGCTAACTTATGTTGACCAATGACCCCCACCCATCAGTCTTACCCCCTCCATACCAACTCATCCCATATGCACAATGGGCAAACCTCAGGAAGCCATGCTGAGATTAAACAAAATGAAGGTCTAAGTTTCTATTGATCACTTCAATATTTATAAAAATAAACTTTCATTGATAAAAACACTTTCAGTACATTTTAAGTTTCTTCAGGCATTCAGCCCCTTCTGAACGCAGTCACTGCATTCAAACAGCTAATCACTAATGAAAACACACATTTATATTCATAATGGAGCATCAAAGTCTTGGAGATGTCAACTAAATTGTTGACTTACTCACTTCCAGTCTGATAACAATAGTTTGTAGAGTCAGACTTGTGACGTTAATAACAATAACCCTCCTGTGTCAACAGACAGTTGAATGAAATTGCAATCTCTGTTTTTCTCCCAACTGCCGTGCTTTCTTTTCAAAAATCCACAGAGTTTGAGGATGTAAAAGTCTTGTCAGCTTGAGAATTCAAACGACTCATTTTTAAAGCACATGCATGTCTACTTTTAACATCCTAAAGGATATCTGATTCCTTGCAAAGGAGTGAAACAAAGAACTGCAGATGCTGGATATCTGAAAGAAACAAACACAGAAAGTGCTGGAGAAACTCAGCAGGTGTTTCAGCATCTGTGGAGAGAGAAACAGAGTTAATGTTTTGAGTCCAATGACCCTTTTTTAGAACAATAAGCCATTAGGAAAAGATGGCGTTTATAGTGATGAATGGGGTTGGGCATTGCAAGGAATAAGCAGTTAGGTAGAGATAGAGCCGTGAGAGAGAGAACAAAAGGCATTAGCAGACAAAGGGATTGCTGATAGTAAACTAGGGAAGAAGAAAAGCTCGATAGGTGATCACGGGGGTGTGAGGCATTGAAAATGGGTTTGGTGTGCTGTAAGTAATCCACTTTATGACAGGACCTGAACAAGGAAGGAGATGTACATGTCTGAAATTGCTTAACTTAAAGTTGAGTTCTGAAAGCTGAGTTTACCTGAATGAAAGGTAAGGTGTCATTCCTCCAATCTCTGTGCATGGAACATCAAAATGACTGTGCATCTTAAAAGGAATGTTGATTGAGAGCATAGAGTATTAAAATAGGAAGTTATGGCAAACCTGTATAAGATAGGGATTTAGTCTCAAACAGAGTATTTCATCCTGTTTTGGATATCACACACTTCGGAAGGATGTCAAGACACAAAAGGAGACAACAGAAATGTTTCTAGCAATGAAGACGTTGAGTGACATGGAGATAGTGGAGAAGTCAGGACTGTTTTCCTTGGAGAGAAGGGGATTGAGGAGAGACTCAACGGGGCGTAGAAAATGACACAGAGTCTGGACAGAATAGACAAGGAGGAGCTGGTGGAAGAACCAAGAAGCAGAGGCACAGTTTTTCGACGTTTGGCAAAGGGAGCAATGGTGAAATTATGGAAAATGGTTTTTCACAGGGAATGGTTAGGGTCTGAAATGCACTGCCTGAGAGTTTGCTGGAGGCAAGACCAATTCTGGCCTTTTAAAGGAAATTGCATCAATATCAAGAAAATAAACTTCAGGTTATGGGGAAAAGGAAGGGGCGTGGCACTAGTAAAGTTGTTCCTTCAGAGAGTCAACACAGATATGACAGACCAAAAAACCAGCTTCTGTTCTGTAACAATTCTATAATTTGATGAATCAAACAATGAAACAACAGCAAGAAGCTGGACGTGCTAGCCTGTTCCATTGATCTGTATTTTAAACAATTCAGTCACTAACTTGAGCTGACGAGCTTTTCTCTCCTGCCTGATTATTACTACTCAACCTTAAAGCTTTAACAGATATGAGATTGTAGGACTTAGCTAAATGAATTCTGTTCATGTTTGAGAATTTTTCAAAGCTTAGGGATGCAGATTCACAAAAAAGGAACAACAATATGTTAAATAAGCATCAAACAGTTGTGAAATATTGGAAACAAATATAAACTGAGTACACCAGGCAACAAAGGTTCTTTTATTACTGATAAGGTTCAGTAAGCATCTGATTTGTTTTGTGATTTTAATATGCACAATGTGTCAACATTTATACCCGCAGAATTCATCATGGTCCAAAATGATTTATGGTGAACAGCAAGGGCAAGATGGAAACTGAAATCCTGAGAGATGTGATGCAAATAAAAAAAACAATATATTCATACAGAAATTTTCGTGATCTTAACCATAGAGATACTTTTCTGAAAAGGGAACTGTCACAGCCAATCTAGGCACAGAAAGCAACTGCAAACAACACCAGAACAACAGCCAGATTATCCTTATTTATCATGTTGATTAAGGGACAGATATTGGCTAAATTACCAGGAGAACTCTCCGTTCTTCATTGAAATCATGCTGTAGGATTTTGTACAACCACCTGTGAGAACAGATGGGGCACTGATTAATATCTCAGCCAATAGATGGTACTTTTGATAGTACATCACTCCTTCAGTACTGCATTGGAGCATCCACTTATACTTCCATGCAGACGTCCTGCAGTGTAACTTGAACCTATACCTTTCAAAAGTACAGCAAACTGAGTGATGGCTGACGATGGTGAGGAACCTCTTCCTAAAGGAAAAATGAAAATGTTGGCTGAACTACTGTATGACTCCATTTACACTGATGTTGCTCACCAATCATGGTGAGAATTCCTAATGGATCATCAGATTCATCAGGCTGACCTGCATTTCTCTCTCTCTCTCTCTCCTTTCTTGCAAATTGACGTAACACTTGTCAACTTTCATTCTGAAGAAACCACCATGTTGGCACCTTTCTCATTCAGTTCTTTATTGTATGGGTTTTCAGATCCTAGGACTTTATCAGATTTCAGAACCTTAACTTTCTCTAATACTTTAATTCTGTTCATATTAAACTCCTTTATTTCCTCAATTTTTTAGCCTCCAGATTACTATCTATTTCTGGAATGAAACATGAGTCCTCCTCTGTAAAAACCAGTACAGTATATTTAATCAATGCCTCTACTGAATTTTATTTGCCATGATTATTTTTCCTATATATCCTTCAAAGGGACCAACATTAACTTTAGCTCCTCTCTTCTTTTTTATGTACTTGTAAGACCTCTTCCTGTCTGTTTTTGCAGTTTTGGCTAATTTTCAGTCATTGTAGTGTTTTTCTTTTAACGAAATTTTGGTCACTCTTTGCTACACTTCCAATTCACAGATTTGTTACTGTGTTTTTGGACTATTAAGAGCTTCTCCTTATAATCTAAAGCAATTCATATAATCTTTAATTCCTGAGTGAGCCACTTTTTAAATGGAATGTATTTTTGTTGAACATTTTGAATTATTTCTTTAAATATTTCCAATTATTTATTTACAGCCAAGCCTTTCAGTCTATTTACCCAAATAAGATCAGTCCATTCTCCTTTCACACGTAACTGGCTGTGTAAAGGTTTAAGCTTGTTGTTGGAGAATCAGCTTTCAAGTATGTAGGTAGGTTAAGTTAGTAGGCAAAAAAAGGCAGATGATTTGTATTGCAAGGAAATGTGAAGATACTCACTTCAGCAGGAAGAATGAAAAACGTAATTCTATTTAAGTAGAGAGTGGCTGCAGAATGTCAGTAGAATCTGAGTGTGCTTGTACTTGAATCACAAAAGTTTAACAAGAATAAGTAATTGGGAAGGCAAACAGTTTATTGGCCTTCATTGCAAAATGAATGGAGTATACAAGTAGAGAAGTTGTGTTGTCTTCGCGAGGGGCACCCAGCACTGTTTCAGCCTCTTATTCAAGAAGGAATACAGTTGCACTTGATGCAGTTTAAAGAAAGTTCATTAGGATGGTTCCTGGGATGAAAGGGTTGCCTTAAGAAGAAAGGTTGCTCAATTTGGGCCAAAATTCATTGGGCTTTAGAAGAATGTGAGGTGATGTACTTGGAGCATTTACAACTTTGAGGGGTTTTGACATGGAAGAGGGTGACAGCATGGTTCCCCTTGTGGGGCAATCTAGAAGTCGGGGACAAATTTTAACTTGGAGAAGTGGTGCCAAATACTTCTCTCAGAAGGTGATGGTTATGTAGCATTTATTAATCAGACAGCAGAGATGGGTGGAAAATTTGGCTATTTCAAGGATGATTTAAACAGAGTTTTCATCTAAAAAGAAGTTAAGCACAATGGGGACAGGCAGGAAGTGGTGATGATGTCACATCCAGTTTATTCATGATTTGATCGAATTGTGGAACAGGCGGCTCATGGTATACTACACATGGCCTACTTACACTCTGATTTTTTTTATATTTTTGCATGAGGAATTTTTAGATTTAAAACATGTGGAATTATCCACTTTAAAGACCATTGCCATATTTTCACTAATCAAGTCCCATTCCCATACAGCACATGGTGCAGAAACTCAATGTCTAAACTGTGAGTTACACCTGGAATTATAAACACAAACAGCACATTGCAGAGGTATAAATCAAGTCTCAAAACAGCTGCACACTTCTGATTTACAAATACTAAAAACATTGTAAATACCTTCTCTTTCTGAAAATTACAACCAGATTTCAGCTACATGCTTTTCAATTGGAATGTATTTCTTAGAATTTATGTTATGTTTGCATAAAAAGGTGCTACTCAATATAAGAAATTAATCACAAACAGTACAGTTGGGATACTGCAGGTCAAAATTATTCTGCTTTCTAATATGAGGCTACAATTGGATGAGAAATGCTTTGTTGAAGGCTCAAGCACAATGCAGAACAATGAGATTCCACCCGGCCTGAGGGGACTATGTGGGATCATTGCATTAAATAAGAAAATCCACATGTTGCCTATTTTATTAATGTTCTCATTTATTTGGTATTTTTTTGAGATTCTTTGATCATTTATGTTTGTCATTTTAAAGGAGATACAGCACCTGTGAAAGCTAAAATGGGATCAGAATTGGAAATATTGTGGAACTGGGAGGAGGAAAGACTGGAAGCCAAAAGGACATAGACAGGTTAGTTGATGGTACACAGATAGCAGACAAAATTTAATGCTGTGAATGCTGATTTATTTTTACAGAAAGAATGTAGAGGGAAAATATAAATAAAAGTACAATCCCAAAGGGGTGGCACGGTGGCTCAGTGATTAGCACCGCTGCCTCATAGCACCAAGGATCCAGGTTTGATTCCAGCCTCAGATGACTGTCTGTGTGGAGTTTGCACATTCTCCCCATGTCTGCGCGTGGGTTTCCTTCGGGTGCTCCGGTTTCCTCCCACAGTCCAAAGATGTGCAGGCTAGGTGGATTGGCCATGCTAAATTGCCCATAGTGTTCAGGGATGTGTACTTCAGGTGGATTAGACATGGGAAAGGGTAGGGGGAGGGGAATGAGTCTGGGTGGGATACTCTTCGGAGGGGTGGTATGGACTTGTTGGGCTGAATGGCCTGTTTCTACATTGTAGGGATTCTATGATTAGAGGAACCTGGGAATATATGTGCATAATACATCAAAGATGTTCTGAAGAAGAGTCATACCTGACCCTACACAGTAACTCTGTTTGTCACTCTTCACTGTTGCATCAAGGCAAGTGCCCTCTGATACTGTAACCAAAGCTCATGCTCTACCACTCTCACTATTGCCTACAACATTCTCCCTGACACCACTAACCCTGCATACCCTCTGTGCTGTCCACTCACTCCCTTGAAGCATCTACCCCAGCACTCACAGCTGTGTCACTCAATCCCTGTGTTTCTCCCATTTCCAAGAGAAAGCAGTCCACAACAAGGCAGAGAGGGTCTAGCAGATTTGAGGAGTGCCTGACATCTGGTTCCTCACCTGCTATGAGAAGAGATCTGTCCCTTGCAAAGAAAGCCAGGACTGCTCCAGTTGGAATGCCGAGACATCCAGGTCCTTCCTGCCACCTGAGTAAGTACCACACTTCATTCCACTACAGCTCTCACCAGAACCTGCTGTCAGTCTCAATTAATGTATCACCGGTTCGAACCATTGGGCACGTTATCTTCTCTCCCTGTGTCTTATAGCTGGTACTGGGATGTCTAAAGCCTCAGTTAGAATAGCCTACTCCTCCAGAAACCACCTCCTTGGCCTCTGTTAGGTCTGCCTACCGCTGAAGCAGCATAAAATGGCTGAAAGTGGCTCTCAGTTGATGTGAAATGACTGAGGAAGATTTTAGCTGAAACACCAGCTTCTATAGCCTGATGTTTGAAGCTAAGCTATACACTAGGGTAATTATCTGCCTTTGTAGAAGGAGTATATCCAAGTTAACAAGGTTAAAATAACACACAAAGGGTCTTGTGAAATGCCTACATGAGAGACCTGTTGAAACAGACCCAAGTGCAGCTATTGTTTGTACAGAGACAGTTTGATAAGGAACATCATTGAGAAATGCTAACAGAAGCCCTTTTAGGCTAGTTTAAAGTTTGTTATTTAGCATGGGATGGAAAGGAAGGGACTGATCCACATCAGTTTAGAACCCCCAAGTTATAGCCACATGCTATATCATACACATATATATGTATAAACGGACTTTCCAAATATACATGCATTAAGGGATTTAAATGAATTCCTGTGGGTATTCAGTCTAAGGCAGATAGAGAAGTCCCTTTCTATTCGCAGAAATTATTGCAGGAACTTAAAGTCTGGAATGTGGTTGAATACGATTGATTATGAAGGCCCAAGGAGAAGTGATAAGATGGGGATTTGGTCTGGTAAACATCATGGGAGAGCCTAAAATTGATCACAGTGTCACATGATTAACCTGAGTGGATGCATATGTAATCGAATAATAATCTGATCAGTTTGTAACAGCCAAAAGTGGGCTAAAAGCAAATAGCTAAAAAGTGTAAGGTTCTATTTGCTCAGTAGGGATGACCTTAGATTGTACACAGTCTTTCTTCCGCACGGTGTAAACCAACAAACTTTTTGATGCTGGAAATGGACCTGAGTGTCGAGAGTGATTCATTTAGTCATTCCGCCTGAACATCTTCTAGGATGACAGAATACCTGCGATAGGGTTAAGGTTAGGGTAAAGCTGGTTCCTGTACACTCACCAGCTCAGATACTGACACCTCAGGGGAAACATCAGCCCTAGGAAATGCAAGAACACAATCTGGTGAACACCTGACTATGGCAGCTCTGTGGCTAGCTGCAGAAGAAATGACCCAGATCAAGGCACACAGAGGATTGTCTGAGACCAGGCACTTTCTCAGCCCCAGTACATTGTCCACTGCACAATGAGGAACAGGAGAGACAGACAGTTTTGGAGGACACAGTGGCCCTCATGACCTGGGTGTGTAAAGCTCTCAGATTCAATCTTACTGAGCTCTGTCCTCTTGTAGCGTGGCACCCTGAGGGAAGCATGCACCAGTAGGTCTGAATTGCTTGAGACTAAACTCCTGTGGATTGTAGATAATTCTTCAGCACTGTGTAACCGATGTCTCATGTTATGGTCTAACACAAGGATGACAATGTGATAGTGTAGACCATCAGTATATCATGCCACCTCATGGCCTTTAATAAGACAGGAACCGTCACATCATGTGAAACCTTTGACAATTTCAATCCAGAACAAGCTCAGAAATTCTCAGTCTCGTTAACAAACTAGTACAACACTGCGAACATTCTGTGGAGGTATTTTATGATAGTATTTAGGAATGTGTGTCCATCACGTTTAATTGTTCACTGTTTCCAAGGTTTTAACACATCCATTTTAACCTTATTCTATCTCCAGGAAGGTGACAAAATGATGAATTTCACTGACAATGTTCTAAAGTTCATCATCAATATTCCAGAGTGTAACCTGAACCCAATCAAGTCTAAGTTAATACAGTTTAAAAGATTAACAATATCGTTGACACAGTTTTGTGAATCTTCCTCCCATCCCCACGCCCCCCTGCATTCTTCCAGCGCTTAGCTTGTGGGCAAGTAGACCCTGGAGGAAAGGTCTTTGAACTGATTGAAGTCACCAGTTCCCCAAATTGGCAGGGTGAGATTGTCAGTCTGGCTGAAGTGAGCTCTACCTTGTAACAGCATCACAAAGCAGATATAAGAAGCAGAAAGAGGGAGCAGGAACGTTGGAACCACTGTGTAGTTACTGGTCCTGACAACCTTTGGTATCTACCCAAAGGTCTGCTGTACTATCAACAAAAAGGATTGGCCTCTCCTGTGGATCCTTTTCCAATTGTCTTAAACACTGTTCTCCCCTCACTGCTCTCAGTATGGCTGGATGGAAATTTGTCCCAAGGCAAAAGGCTACTGCGAGAAGTCAGAGGATCATCAGAAATGGGCCCCTTTTGGCTTTAGGAAGGGCTAACGTATTATCCCACCTCATTTCCATGGGATTCTGGACATGTGCCTATTGAAGACACAGACCTATCGACTTGTGGAAACTCTGTGAATTTTGGAACAATGTCAACTGGACAGGAATTTGTCATGAATGCTTCCTGTGCCATGGGGAAATGAATGTCTCCCAAGTATCTCAGTGGGGAATATTGAGTGCTCTGACATTTCTACATTTCTATTAATGAAGTGTCTTATTAAGATGGAAAGCCGCCTTGTGGGATTAGATTGAATTAATTTGCAATGAAAGAACACAGCAACAAATGCAGAATTATGGAACTGAAATGGTGCAAACAATACTGTATCAAATTGCAGTGAGAGAAAGCTCCAATGGTTAAAACACAACCTTACCAACTTCAGACATTTCTGGGACAGAGGCAGAGTAAGGTCCTTCCAGAAAGGCAGGTGCATTATCATTTATATCCTGCACCTTGATGATGAACTCAGACTCAGGTTCAAGGGGCTTGTTGGTCTTTCGGTCCAAAGCCTGAGCATGAAGAATGTAGTGTATCCTCTGTTCACGATCCAAACTTTTAGTTGCATGAATATCTCCCGTGCTGTCATCAATAACGAAAATGGTACCAGCGCCTTCTCCTGACAGGATGTACTTGACTGATCCATCCCCTTTATCTGCATTCGAGTGAAGCTGGAGAAAAGTATGAAAGAATGGTGAGTCAAGGTCTATAAGCAAGTTGGCATCTTAATTGGGTCCTGCACAATTCCCATTTTGTCTTGACACCTGATGTGATAGATTCATGGACACTAGTCACATTTCGATTAACTGATTGGATTTACACACTTCCTGTTTGTTTCTGTGTGAGTACTATGTACAGTTCTGGTCACCTTGCTTATAGGACAGATATTATTAAATTGGAGGGTGTTCAGAAAAGATTTACTAGGGCATTACTGGGTCTGCAGGGTTTGAATTCTAAGGGGTGGCTGGATAGGCTAGGAGCATTACAGGTTGAGGGGTGACCGTATAGAGGTTTATAAAATCATGAGGGGCATTGATGAGGTGAATATTCAAAGTCTTTTCCCTAGGGTAAAGGAGTTCAAAACTAGGGGCATATATTAAGGTGAGACGGGAAGATTTTAAAGGGACCTGAGGGGCAACGTTTTCACACAGAAGATGGTTTGTATTTGGAATGAGCTGCCAGATGAATGGTGGATGCAGGTATAGTTACAATATTTAAAAGATATTTGGATAAGTACATGAATAGGAAAGGTTAAGAGGGATATGGGCCAAATGCAGGCAGGTAGGGCTAGTTTGGTTTGGGAAACTTGTTTGGCATGCACAGGTTGGACCAAAGGTTGTGTTTCTATACTGTATGATTAATTGATTGATTGATTGATTTGCTGTTGTCATGTGTACTGAGATACAGTGAAAAGTATTATTTTATATGACTCTATGAGCCAAGACAATATTGAAAACTGATTCAGCATGCAATTGTGAGATAAATCCATTCCACTTACATTTTCCATTGAATGTTCATGAAAAATACTGGGTGATCTCTCCCTGTCCAACATCAATTGTTTCTTGTTGTTCCCAGGTCAATTTTTGTATTATACCCATGACTTCAGCCATGACTCAGTGATTCAGCAAGGTAGGGATTTCAATATCTAATGATCTGTTGTGTTTAGATTAGAATCACACAGGTCAGTAGCTTCATCAACTGGACCACTGCAGACTTTATGATTAAATCTTTGAAGAACAGTGATTAAAGGGATTGGTAACAACCACATAAGTCACATCTAGAAATATCAGTTCTGAACATCACAGCATTTACCCAATAGCGAAATAATTTGCAATTGCATCCAATTTCATTCTGGAATGGTTAATGAGAAGACATTCCATGCATCATTTCAATTCTTCGACGTGTTAAATTGTGAGTGAAAATAGCAACCATTGCGCATGGGGTCGAGACAGCAATCTGGATATCAGCATTTTTTTAAAGTTAGAACTGACATTTATTGAAAAATTTTGAGTATTTCCCTGTGATACTGAGATAATCCTAACTGAGACTTCTATCCCATTCAGCTCCTCCACTGACATGTGAAATTCACCTCCCTCAGTTTGTGGGGTAGAGGGCTTTTCAAACAGCAGCTGGGAAAACAGCAGCCTGCAGTGCACTTTGACCTTCCTGGGCCCTTTGGTTTTCAGGTCGGTCTTTCTACTCAGTATCTTTCTAATCATGCTGTCAACAGGGTGCGAGAGTGGGGTTAATTCAGTCTGATTGAAATCTTAATATAAAAAAGGATAATTTCCATTGGAGGTTCATCAAGGATGTATGGAGTTTGAATCTGGATCAGAGAATGATAAAAATTATTTAAACAAGAGTTTACAAGGACAACGAGAGAACATTTTTCGCCTTTGTCGCCACATAATTCTACCGGTACACTGCCAGTCAAGACTTATCCACATTACCATAAGATCACAGTATTTATTGCCTGTCACTAGTTGCCCCTCGAGAAGGTGGTAGTGAGCTACCTTCTTGAATTACTGTGGTTCATGTGCTTTAGGTTGACTCAAAATGATTTTAGGCAGGGAATTCCAGGATTTTGATCCAGCCGATTGAAGGAACAGCAATATATTTCCAAGCTAGGATGGTGGGTGATTGGGAGGTGAACTTGCAGGTAGTGGTGTTCCCAAGTATCTGCTGCCCCTGTCCTTCTAGATGGAAGTGGTCTTGGGATTAAAAGGTGCCGCCTAAAGACTTTTCTGCAGTGCATTTCGTAGATGGTACACACTAAAACTACCGAGCATCATATGGATGCTTGTGGATGTGGTGCTGGTCAAGTGAACTGCATTGTCCTGGATGATGTCAAGCTTTTTGCTTGTTGTTGGGGCTGCACCCATCCAGGCAAGTGGCAAGTATTCCATCACATTCCTGACTTGTTCCTTGTAGGTAATGGGCAGACTTTGGTGAGTCAGGAGGTGAGTTACTCACCGCAGTATTCCTAGCCTCTGACTTGTTCTTGTAGCCACTGTGTTGATGTGGTGAGTCCAGTTGAGTTTCTGGTTAATGGTAACCCCGTGGATGTTGATAGTGGTGAACTGATGATGGTAACAAAATTGAATGTCAAGGGGCGGTGGTTAGATTGTCTCTTATTGGGGATGGTTATTTGCTGGTATCAATGGAGGTGACAGCCTATCGCTGGACTGTTAATCCAGAGACCCAAATAATGCTCTGGAGAGCCAGGTTCGAATCTCTCCATGGCAGATGATGGATTTTCAATTCCATAAAAATCTGGAAATAAGAGTCTAATGATTTTTATGAATCCATTGTTAATTGCTGGAAAAACCCAACAGATTCACTAATGTACTTTAGGGAAGGAAACTGCCACCCTTACCTGGTCAGGCCTACATGTGACTCCAGACCTACAGCAATGTGGTTGATCGTTAACCGCCCTCTGGGTGATGAGCGATGTGCAATAAATGCTGGTCTAGCCGTTGACGCCCCCATCCAAAAAAATGAATACCTGTCGCTTGTCAGCCTAAACCTGGATATTATCCAGGTCTTGTTGCATTTGAACATGGACTGCTTCACTGTCTGAGGAGCTGTGAATGGTGCTGAACATTGTGCAATCATCAGCGAGCATCCCTACTTCTGGCCTGATGTTGGAGGAAAGGTCATTGACGGAGCAGTGAAGATGGTCCGGTTTCCCAATTCTTTCTCCTTTTCATTCCCCTGGTTTACCGGGAAATTCAGTGTGTGTCTCGTGAAAACAAACTGGGAGTTTGAAACTCACTGCAATTAATTCATTGAGAGAGAGAGAAAAAAACACGTCCACTATTGTTGGCCCCCTGAAGTTTGTAGCATTCAGCTTCAAATCCATCAGCAATGTGGAAATTTAAAACAGTTTTATCCAGCAATATATTTCCTTCCAGATGGAAGCAAACCCTGATCCCAAAGCTATCTGTCACTTGCTTGGATGTGAATGCTTCAATGTGTGTGATTGGAAGCATATTTCAGGTTAGTTGCACAGCATTGTAGTACAGTGGGACAACACTGCAGAAACTGTCAAAGCTTCTGCCTTTGGCTCACTGCAGAGGTATGCCTCAAATCTCCCCCATCTCTTGCTTCCATCAAAATTCAGACTGGGATGTGAGCAATCAAGAAAGTATCTCAAAATGTATTGGATCATGCTTGGCATTGAGGACTTCCCAATGGAAATCAGCTGGTCAGACATGTCAGGGATACTAACCAAAGGAGCCAGACAATTCTGAATGCACTAAAGATGTTGAGGACTGGACCAACAGAAAGAAACAAATTCCTTCTGACTTGGGAAGACAGTTTGTTCCTTTGGAGGTTCATTTTCACAGAGGAAGCTGGAACGTGCAATGGTTGGTACACATTCCATGGTGTGAAACTGATGTGGCAGGTTAACTAACAACCAAAAATAGAAGTTGCTGGAAAAGCTCAGCAGGTCTGGCAGCATCTGTGGAGAGAAATCAGAGTTAACATTTCACATCCAGTGACCCTTCTGAGTTCTGAGGAAGGGTCACTCGACCTTGGGACATTAACGCTGATTTCTCTTCATAGATGCTGCCAGACCTGCCGAACTTCTCCGGCAATTTCTGTTTTTGTTTCTGATTTACAGCATCTGCAGTTGCTTCAGTTTTTAACTAAGAACCAATTGTGTGCACACGCGCCAAAGGAAAAAACATACACTAAAACTATAAATGCCTTTATATATTTCTGCTGGTTTGGGATATACGCCTGAACATGATTGTTGTGCATTGCATTTGAACAGTCTGGCTCAGCAGAGAGATACATGTTAGGGCCCTTCTCATCTGCTCCGTGGTCACCAACAGCTCACCACAATCCAGCCAGCACGAGGGCTTAGCATTGCTCAACCTCTGGATCTGATAACCTTGCAGGTTTCTGAGCAGTGAGGATGCGATTGCAGAGTAGCAGAGAAATCTCTCCCCAAGGCACCATCACCATTTCAGTTCCAGATATGAAGCTACGTCATTTCCTGCCTGTACCTGGCATTTTCCTTCCTTCAAATATTTTCCCCAATTCCTCCTTAGCTTCACAAAAATATTGCAAATGGATTGAGAAGCCTTTCTGAGGAACTCCAAAGGTTTTTAGAATTTATATGTCCTAATATTGACTTTCCATTTTCTACAGCCCTTTAATTTGGCTCATTTGAATTTTCTCCTTGTACTGATCTGTTTGGAATGTTGTCCAAACTGATCATGGGTGTCATGGTAACAATCTGACAGAAAATTCTCCATGTTTTTTAGCACAAGTACATAGAATAAAACAAAATAGGTGACTACCATTTGCTGGTTCATTTCTCAGGGTAATGCCTCAACCAATCAGAGTCAAAATCAGAAATTGCTGGAAAAGCTCAGCAGGTCTGGCTGCATCTATGGAGAGAAATCACAGTTAACGTTTCGGGTTCAGTGACTCTTCTGCAGAGCAGATCCACAGTACTTTTTTCTTCCCAATCAGAGTCAGCCTGACTGGTTTAAAATATAAATAAGCCTGTCAGTTAATTGCCAATCATCATTAACTGACACATTCTCCGTGTTAATGCCTCCATTAATCAATGCTCATTTTCCAACTAAGCTCTCTCCTCTCATACAGAAGTAATGTTGATTTTCCCCTTACATTAGTACTTTTCCAATCCCCTAACGAGTGCAAAGAAACAAGAGTCTTTAAATTATGTCTTTAGCAATCCTCAAAATGAACATGTGTGTCACATCCCTAATTCCTGCGTGATCTTCAATTCATTTCACATCAACAAGGTAACATATCTATAAAATTACACGTGTTCAATACATAGCTCTTTCATTTTACATGGGGCAAAGTTATGTCTACCTCACATAAAACACGAGGTAATATGAAAGAAGTGAAGCAGCAAATGTAGGAACCAGGTGACAGTCTCCTCCTGTCTTATATTAATGCCGTGTGGAGAAAATCTAACAGCAATTATGGTGCCCATGTAGAGTGAAATTACAAAAGATTGTAGAGGCTCATTATGCTGGAGTGATCCATAACTGAGTACATTAAATGCCTTTAGATGATGGCTTTAGGTGTCACCACTGTCATTGTTGTAATTATTCTTTTTAATAAGCATTTTTCCGAACATGTTCGAATTAAGCCTTTCAACACACCTCGGCTACTATGGCACAGTAGCATCCACAATTTTGAAATAATAAATGGAAAATAATGGAAATCTGAGAGTGATTAGAAAAAGTGTTTTCTGATGAGGTGGCTGGGAGATTTTTTTACATCATACCCACAAGAGTAAAACTGAAGTGAAAGAATATTGTTGCTTTAGAATCATTCCGTTAAATGCAGTGATTATTACTTAAATATTTTTAATCAACACATTCAGAGATATTACTGCACACTGCTGCAAGTGGGACTTGAACTCAGATTTCCTTGGCTCAGAGTGAGGGACGCTACCACGGTTCCACAGGAGCCCTTGCTCATAACTTGTTCTACAGGTAATTATTATGACAGGTTTGCCAACTATTAGGATGATTCAGATCAGGGAAAGCAAGTATATTTACACTAAGTATTACACTAATTAATATCTTGATATCTTGTAAAGTGTTTGAGAATGTAAGGTTGATCAACAGAAAATTTCACACGTGTTACATTTCGTATTTATAAATGTTGTCAAGGTTTTAAGTTAAATAACCTTCCATTAAAGCGTATTTCATGACTAACCAGTCCCATCTCTATTACTAAACTTTAAACTAAATAGTAAAAAACTGAAAAAAAACACAAGCTACTGGAAAAGCTCAGCAGACCTGGCAGCATCTGTGAAGAGAAATCAGAATTAAAGCTTCGACCCGAAACATTAACTCCGATTTCTCTCCACAGATGCTGCCAGGTCTGTTGAGCTTTTCCAGCAATTTCTGGTGAAATTAAATTGGTTGTTTGAACATTATCATTGTGAGCTATCCAATATTATACAGAGATTTTTGCATAATTGAATCTATGCCTCAGGGGCATGATTACCTTGTTCTCAATTGTCCTGCAAAGATATAGAGGACATCATCTAAAAGGATGTGATGCTGTTAAGTAGAAACTCCAAGGTACACCCTGTGATGATGTAAGTGGGGATGATATATTGTCAGCTGGAGTTCAGCACCCTAACACTGGTGGCTGTATATTAGGGTTTGGGTTAGGCAGAGCTTTGGACTTCACTCAAACCCTAAAGCTCTCCATTTGTCTGGAAAGCAGAAACCAGGAGCAGGAGTAGGCCATTCAGCCCTTCAAGCCGGCTCCATCATTCAATATGAACAACTCAGTACCCTTGCAGGTAACAGTTCTTCCTGACTTTACTACTTATGTAAGTCTTGGTGGTTGTGATTACAGGTGAAGAAGGCACTGGCAAACCAGACTTAGCGTGAAGTCACGTGCACTGTGAAGATTGTACACACTACTGACATAGTGTGAAGATAATGAAAGTAATGACTATCAATTCTAATTGCATAAGAATCGTGCTGAACTGGAGTAATGTCAGCTTTCTTGAGATATTTTGTAGTTGTAGCTCTCTCGGGAAACGTCGATATTCTTGCTCCCCAGCTCTCTCACGTTGAGGTTTTCATATTGTGAAAGCTTCAATAGCAGACACTTTTGATGGTGTAGCCATTGACTAAGCATCTCAGTGTGCAGACCAATGAGCACAATCACAACCACCTGAACAACATCTGAAGTCTTACCATTAAAACAGGCACAGGGTCATTTTATTCCCTATCTTCATAAACAAGCCACGTACACAACTCAGACTAAATTATGACATGAGTTAAAAAGGTATTTAGGAAGTCACACATACCACTAACTTTTAGAGGGACAAAACTGAAATGAACAGAAATTGTGTTAATCATCTCAACAACATCACTGAGACAGCACATGGCTCTGACTCCATGTTATAAAATGGGTACAGAGCACTAGAAAAGGTGAAAAATGATTTTAAAATATTACTGTGGGAATGAGAGATCATATCAATCGAAAATATTCAGCAAGCTGGTACTCTTTGCTGTAGGAAAGGCAAGACAGAGGGGTGATCAGAGAGAGACCACTCAGATCATGAAAGGATGGAAGAAGAAATGTTTCCAGCTGTTTCAAACTGAAAGGAGGCCATCACTATTAGCCAGTTACACATAAATCTGAGGGGGAATTCAAGAGAGTGGTTGCGAACATAGGAACAGGAGTGGGCCATTCTGCCCATCAAACCTACTAGCCATCCAATATGATCATAGCTGAGTGAATGCCTTTTATCTATCCCTTCCCCATGTCCTGTACACCACTGACATTCAGAATTCTATCAATTTCTACACTAAAGATACTCACAAAGTAAGCTTCCACAGCCTGCTGTGGTTGAGAATTCCAAAGATTCAAAACACTGAGTAAAGAAAATTCTCCTGATTTATATCTAGATTATATCACCTTTAATTTTAAATTGTGTCCCCTGGTTAGGCTCTCTAACTGGGAAAATATCTTACCTGTATCAGTGCTGTCTATTCCTTTAAGTATTTTTTAGCTTTCAAAGTAATCAGCCCTTATTCTTCAACTTATGGCTTTAGTCCACTCATCTTGTTGTGGATACTGTGTATATTCAGGTGGTGCCCTTAATGCTGACACTAAAATTAATGCTACAGCCAACATTGAAGAAGGTTATCTAAGATTACAAAGGGATCTTGATCAATTGGGCCAATGGGCTGTAAGGCATGGATGAGGTGAATAACCAAGGTCTTTTCCCTAGCGTAAAGGAGCTCAAAACTAGGGGATATATTTTAAGGTGAGAGGGGAAAGTTTTAAAAGGGATCTGAGGGGCAACTTTTTCACACAGAGAGTGGTTCATATTTGGAATGAACTGTCAGGGGAAGTGATAGATGCAGGTACAGTTATAACGTTGAAAAGACATTTGGTACATGAAGAGGAAAGGTTTAGAAGGATATGGGCCAAAGGCAGGCAGATGGGAATAGAGATAACAAGGCGTGGGGCTGGATGAACACAGCAGGTCAAGCAGCATCATAGGAGCAGGAAATCTTGACGTTTCGGGCCTAGACCCTTCATCAGAAATGGGGGAGGGGAAGAGGGTTCTGAAATAAATAGGGAGAGAGGGGGAGGCGGATAGAGGATGGATAGAGGAGAGGATAGGTGGAGAGGAGGCAGACAGGTTGAAGAGGCGGGGATGGAGCCAGTAAAGGTGGGTGTAGGTAGGGGGGTAGGGAGGATATAGGTCAGTCCAGGGAGGACGGACAGGTCAAGGGGGCGGGATGATGTTAGTAGATAGGAGATGGGGGTGGGGCTTGAGGTGGGAGGAGGGGATAGGTGAGAGGAAAAACAGGTTAGGGAGGTGGAGATGAGCTGGGCTGGTTTTGGGATGTGGTTGGGGGAGGGGAGATTTTGAAGCTTGTGAAATCCACATTGATACCATTGGGCTTCAGGGTTCCCAGGCTGAATATTATTTGCTGTTCCTGCAGCCTTCGGGTGGCATCACTGTGGCATTGCAGGAGGCCCAGGATGGACATGTCGTCTGAGGAATGGGAGGGGGAGTTGAAATGGTTCACGACTGGGAGGTGCAGTTGTTTGTTGCGAACTGAGCGCAAGTGTTCTGCAAAGTTTGTTTGGGAAACTTGGTCAGCATGGACAAGTTGGACTGAAAGGTCTGTTTCTACACTATATGACCCTATAACTCTAATTCCACATTTGAAACATACTTGGCGGTTGGCTTTGCTTCTTCTGTCTCCTGTTCTCCCTCACAGCTTTCTATTTCCTGTTTCCAACTTTACTTACTTCCAGTTTGGGGATCTCTCTCAGGTTGTCATTCTCTTGACAAGTTGGCCCAAGCTCACCTCAACAGCACCAGCAAATTTCCTTGTAAGGACAGCAGTCTCAGTCGTGTAATGAGAAACCCCCGATGATGGAATCTGCTTTCACTATCATCCTTTTGTTTTAATATGTCATCCCTTACAGTCGAGATGCCCTTGGTTCCGTGGACTTGTTTCTGGCCACACTCTGTGAGGAACCATTGCATTTGAAAACAGGGTACCGACTGGAAAGCACAATGGACTCAGGGAGCTCCACCATTACCTTTCAGATGTTTATAGACTGCTTGGTAATTAACCATTCCTGGTCTGCCTGCACATTTTTAATGCGCAGTATGACCACCTCCCTATACTTATACACACCTCTGCCTCACAGATACACAACAGTCCTGGCCATTCCCGGACTCTAGCTTGTATAGCCAGCAAGACTTCCTAAAGATGTGTTTATCTGGGACACTGGTATATCCATGACATCACACATACCACAGCATGCACACCTCCATTTGTCTCTTCTGATTCGTCATCTCATTACTGTGAATATTATTCGTTACCTGTGGAATAAAAGTAAACTGCTAAAAAGATAAAATCTAATCAGTGATAACAAGGTGTGGAGCTGGATGAACACAGCAGGCCAAGCAGCATCATAGGAGCAGGAAAGCTTGATGGTTTTCTGATGAAGGGTCTAGGCCCGAAACGTCAAGCTTTCCGGCTCCTATGATGCTGCTTGGCCTGCTTTGTTCATCCAGCTCTACATCTTATTATCTCGGATTCTCCAGCATCTGCAGTACCTATTATCTCAAATCTAATCAGTGACCTATTTTTACTTCATTTAATGAAACTTTATTTTTCGGATTTAATTTATAATCTTATTTTCCGAATATGATTTATATATTATCTCCTATTTGCTTGTGCTTCTTTTCAAAATTCAAGTAGCTGCTTTCTTTATAAATGATTCTTTTCTCCCAATTTTAAGCTAGTTAGATCATCCCAAACAGGAGCTTCTCACCAGCCAATTAGCTGACAGGCTTCCTATGGTGTTGCCCAGGTACGGCTTAGAAGGTGTATTTGATGACACAAGGAACAGCTGAAGTGAGTGATGACAGATGAGAATTTTCTCTCAGAGGGTGTTTTTTTTAAAATTCATTTATGAAATGAGGGCATCGCTGGCTAGGCCAGCATTTATTGTCCATCCCTAATTGCCCGGAGGGCAGTTAAGAGTCAACCACATTGCTGTGGGTCTGGAGTCATATGTAGCCCAGACCAGGTAAGGGTGGCAGTTTCCTTCCCTAAAGGACATTAGTGAACCAGATGGGTTTTTCCGACAATCAACAATAGATTCACGGTCATCATTAGATCCTTATTTGCAGATGTTTACTGAATTTAAATTCCACCACCTGCCATGTGGGATTTGAACCCAGGTCCACAGAACCATATCTGGGTCTCTAGATTAATAGTCCAATGATAATACCACTAGGATATCGCCTCCCCATCTGTGAATTTGTGAAATTCTTTGCCACAGAAGGAACTTGAGGCTGGGTCATTCAGTATAGTAAAGATTGCAACTGACAGTTCTTTTTTTAGTTAGTAAGGGAATCAAGAATTCTGCGGAAGAGACAAGAAGGTGGTGTTGAGAATTATCAGATGAGCCATGAACCTGATTGGCCTAACACTGAAACACTATATCTCATTGTCCACCTGGGAACACGGCAGCCTTCAGGGCTCAAAGTCCAGTTCATTAATTTTAGGGCTGGAACACCTTCTCTCATGTCATTACCCCAACCACCACACACTAGGCCATGTCACCTCATGGGCTGCTACCACAAACAACCCACTGTCAGCTACTAATGGTCCCCATTAGCAGCTATTGATTCTAGCCTTTACCCATTATTTTGAACTGTCGTTCCATCTCTCTCTGGGCTCCCTCTCCACTTATCTTCTATCCTTTCCCAACCTCCCCACCCTATCTTCAGCATATATATCAACCTTTTCCCAATTACAATCAGTTCTGAAGAAGGATCACCAGACCAGAAATGTTAACTCTGCTTTCTCTCCACAGATATTGACAAACTTTGGAGACAGCAAGAAGTAAGAATGCTGGATGAAGTCCTTATGAAGAGTCCTGACCCGAAATATCAACTTTCCTGCTCCTCTGATGCTGCCTGACCTACTGGGTTCCTCCAGCTCCACACTGCTGAAAAATCTGCTGAGTTTCTCCAGCAATTTCTGTTTCTGTTTCAGATTTCCAGCATCTGCACACATTTCTTGTTTTTTTTTTCATTGTAACACATAGTGGGTGTTACTCCAAGATTTCATCAATAAGACAATGGATTGCTGAGCACTTACACTGCAAGGGAAAACAATTTCCTTTTAGCTTATGAAGCACTTTTTGTCCGATTGCTCTTTATTACTAAATTTGCAAGAAACTATTTCAATGGAACATACATAAAAATTAAATATTTTACTCCAAACTCTGTGAAATAATTATCAACAAAGGCTGAAACATCTCCAAATTTGTCATGTGCACTTCTTAGTCAAGCTATCACATTGTGTCCTCATTATTCCCTCACACATACATCAGACAGCCTCACCCTATAATGTTGTGTGAGAAATTTCCAAATGGCAGAGGTCACAATGGTTTCTGCAAAATCTATCCTTTAATGTACCTGGTATTGAAATCTTATTTCCAATATTCTAATCTTATGCTGAAATGCAATTATCCCTTAAAAATAAGGGAAGATGGAATATTTCAAAGAAACAAAAAGGAGGTTGTGATAACCACCGTAAGGCCCATGGGGAATCACTAATTAATTTCCCTGTGGAGTTCATTGACTATGAGTTCCCTCAATCACAGGCAATGGCCTGCCCTGCTGGAACCCAGCACCTGAGCCCTTCATAATGCAGACTCAGGGATGGGTCTGCAAGTAGTGACTCTATTTTGGTGTTCTGCAATAAATGATGTTCTTTTCCAGTTGGGCTTTCTGAGTCATTATGGAGGTGATGACAAATTAAACATCTCATGAGCTCAGAACATCACAAATTACTTGCCAGGCAATAAAGCACTCTACAATGTGCTTTTGTGGTAATTGGGGGGTATAAATTTCGAAGTCATTACAAGGCATTCTGATTTAAAACTAAAATAATTTATATCCTAGTGGCCATTGATAACGTTTGTGCAGTACATAAGGATGTGACCATTCTACCTTTAGATAATCTTTTTTCAGCTAATCTGCTCCTAAGAGTCATTTGTCATACAAAAAAAAGCCAAAGTAAAGATAATTTTTGTAAACTGCACAGGTGACCAATTTTCATTTTCCACGTGGTTACTCAGTGGAAAATGGGATATGAAGTGGAAAAACCAGAAAAAGATGTTGCAAAATCAAAGTGTGCTCATTTTTGTGTGAGGACAGTACTCTATCATTATCTCGCATTCTTGAAGATGGTGTAATATTTCCAGTTAAAAAAGAGACATGTTGAGAAGATTGCTTCCTACAATGGATCCTTTCATCCCTCACTTTAAAATTCAAATTTGGCCCAAAGGGACTGGATGGAATTCTCCTCTCTAAATTATTCTAAGATTCTGAAACAAAATAATCTTGACGACAACAAGGCCTCATTACCATAACCCCTAACACCAATGTCTCCATCTGGGAGAAAACTATCCACCTCTCTCAGAGGTGCCACAATGGCAGGCAGTGTTGAAAATTGACAACTATTGCTCAGAAGACATAACAATAGGAACATGAGATGTCGGAGTAAGATTCAGTCATTCAGCCCATTGAGTCTGCTCTACCATTCAATGGGATTGTGGCTGATCTGATAATCCTCAGCTCTATTTTGCTGCTTTTAGCCCCTATACTCTTGGGTTCCCTAACTGATTAAATATCTGCCTTAGCTATACTTAATGGCCCAGCTTTAAAAGACCTCCCATGTTAAGAATTCCATAGAGTGACTCTCCTCTAATTTAATAAAAATTCTTGCTCATATGGATTCTAAATAGGTGAGCCTTGATTCTGAAATTATAGACTCTGATCCTAGACTACGCCCCCTGCGCCCTCCACAGGGAACAACGTCTTCACATCTGTCCGATCATGCAAACAAGAAGCAGGAGTAGGCCATTCACCCTCTGAACCCACTCTACCATTCAATACGATCATGGCTGATCATCCATCTTGATGTTAAAATGTCTGCTTTCACCCCATACCCCTGACACCTTTAAAATCTAAAATCTAAAATCTAAAATCTAAAATCTAAAATCTAAAAAAAATTATGTTTTTCTTGAATATATTCAGTGACTGGTCTCCAAAGCCTTTGCTGGTAGAGAATTCCATAGGTTCACTACCTTCAGAGTGAAGAAATGTTTCCTCATCTCAGTCCCAAATGGTTTACCCTGAGACTGTGTACCCTGGCTCTGGACTCCCCACCCAGCTGAAACATCCTCCCTGTATCTAGTCTCTCCCTGTCCTATTAGAATTTTATGTATTTCAATCAATCAATCAGAACCCTTCTCATCCCTCTAACCTCTAGTGAATACAAACCCAGTTAAACCGAGCACTCCTCCTAGGACAGCACTACCATTCCTGGTATCAGCTGAGTGAACCTCCACTGCACTCTGTCTATGGGACCTATATCCTTTCTTATGCATTTTATTCGTTGCTTTCTGATGCTGCTGCATAATCTGTAAATGGAGCTTCACTAAGCATTTAAGTGCATCCCACAAAACTAAATATAGATGTTTCACTAAAAAGCAGCTAGCTACTTCAGCAAGACTGCAACACAAGCAGAAAATATTGTCATTCTGGTAAATTACAGATTAACCTGCTTGCTCTTTGTATAACTGCATAAACCTCTCTATATTTTTATCTTTTGCTTTTATTTCAGATTGCAAATATTTAACTTTTAATGTGACACTGTTTTGCTGAAGCACGTAATATTCTTTGAAGTCATGACAGGCCAATGTTGAGAGAATGTTTCCCTAATAGGTCAATCTGGATCTAGCAGCTTTAGTCTAAGTTTAGAAGTTTTGATCGTTAAAACTGAGATGAGGAAAAGTTTATTCATCCAGAAGATAGCGAATCTCTGGAACTCTCCATCTCAAAGATATTGTCCTTTTTTTTGGTGGTGACAAACAAACATTGACAGAAAGAAACAAGCTTACAGAATGCTGGAGAAACTCAGCAAATCTGGCAGCATCTGTAGAGAGAGAGACAGTGTTAATGTTTTGAGTCTAGTATGACTTCAGTTCTGCTGAATTTCTTCAGCATTCTGTATGTTTGCTTCAGATTTCCAACATCTATTAGTTTGCTTCTTATTGATAGAAAGAAACATAATGCTCACGTTTCTAATCTTTCACCCTGTACAGACAAATGCAGAGCATGAGAACAGGACACTAATTGGTTGGACTTAGGGCAACTAGGGACAGGCAATAAATGCTGGCCCCATCCAATGACACCCACATCCCATGAATAAATATGAAAAAAAGAGAAAATCCTGATTTTACTTCTCTTTTAGCAATGCCAATGAGTATATTCAAAATAATGATTGACAGACTTTTAGACAAGTGGATAAGACAGCGTTGGGGAGTTAGTGTGTGAGATTGGTACTAGTCTACGGCGGATCAGCTCAACGGTATTATGATCGACTCCTGCCCCTATTTCTTCTGTCCACATACATTTAGATGGAACTAACTAACGCAGTGATAGTTCTGAAAACAAGTTATTCCTTTTTCTGATTGTCCGTCAAATGAATTGTGTTTGCCTATAATCTTTGTCTGAAATAGTATCACATTATCTGATTCTCCTTCTCTGAGGAAGAATATTCTGCTTTTAGAGGGAAAGGAACAAAGGTTTAACAGACTGATTCCAGCGAAGAGAGGACTGACATATGAAGAGATACTGGGTCTGTTAGGACTATATTCCCTAAATTTAGAAAAATGAGGGAGTATCTCATAGAAACCTATACAATTCTAACAAGACAAGATAGGGTAAATGCAGGAAGGAAGTTTCTGATGACTGAGGAGTCCAGAACCAGGGGGTCACAGTCTAAGGATATGTAGTAGGCCTTTTAGGGCTGAGACGTGGAGAAATTTCTTCACTCAGAGAGTGGGGACCCTGAGGAATTCCCTGCCACAGAAAGCAGTTGATGCCAAAACATTGAGTGTTTTTAAGAAGGAGTTAGCTATATTTCTTAAGGCTAAAGCAATCAAAGGGTAGCGGGAGAAAGTTGGAACAGGGGATTGAGTTGGACAATCAGCCAGAGCAGGCTTGAAGGGCTGAATGGCCTACACAGCTCCTGTTTTCCACTGTTTCTTTTATTGAGTTAAGTTAATTTTTACATAATACTTCAATGGCTACTTTCTGGCTTATTGACAAACAGTGACTGGATTCTTTTAAATCGGTTGATTTATGTTGAATGTTTCAAATGTCAATTTTGAACATGAAAGAATAGACTTTTATTGTTTGCACATTCAAGCCTCATGATCGGATGCTCTCAAAAGGTTGCCTGCTTATTAAAATGAATAAAACATTAATCCTGCTGGGCCTGTAAATCTCCTTGCTGAATTCCCAATAAGCATTTGAGTCCTTTAAGCTACATTCCAGAAGAATAAGGTTGTAAAATCCATTGTCACACAATACTCTGAACCTAATTCTAAGTCCTGATCTATTTTCCTGCGTACAAAACTCATTCTACCAATAGCATAAAGCTGCTATTCTGTCTGGACTGTGAGGAACTTTTGAGAGTTCAAGATAAGTGGCACTGAAAAGAGTTAACTTACAAAGAAAATATCATGCGACATTGTCATTGCAGTTTTTGACCACAGGAGCGCTGGTGTGCAACTGCTTTCAACTTGCCTTTATTTCACCGTGTTGAGGCAAAAGCCTAAGAGGCTGTAGGTATTACATAAGTGGAACATCACTGTTAGAGTATCGTAGCTGCACTTAACTAAAATATTGGTGTTAATTAAGGGATAAATTTCTGCCTTTGGTTCACCGAATTATTTGCTCTCAGTCCTTATGAACATTATTACAACAGACCCATTACAGCAGGAGCACAACCATGGAGCCAGTCCACCATTTAACATGATCAGGGCCGATCTGATTGTAACTGATCTCAGGTCCCCTCCAGCCTGGCTGACGTAACGATGCTTACATTATCTTCCATTGCATAAGAAACTGGATGTCGATACTATTGAAGAATCCAGACATTTACTAAAGCTGACTATTGTCCATAAACACTACATTCCTCAAACATATAAGTATTTGGGCTAACAGACAATCAAAAAATAAGAGAAGGCCACTCTGCCCTTCGAGCTTGCTCTGACTTTTAATAAGATCATGGATGATCTGATTTTAACCTCAACTCTACATTCCTCCTTCCCTGATAATTTCTCATCCCCTTGGTAATCAAGAATCTATCTCCATCTGCCTTAAAAAATAATGAAAGATTCTGCATCCACTGCCTTCTGAGGATGGGAATTCCAAAGACTCTCAATCTTTTGCAAGAAAAAAGAGTTTCCTCATCTCTGTTTGAAATGAGCTCCTTATATTTAAACTGTGTTTCCCAGTCCTAGATTCTCCTGCAAGAGAAACATGCCCATGCATCTATCCAGTCAAATCCCGACAAGATCTTATTTGTTTAAATTAAGTTGTCTCTAACTTTTCTAAACTCCTGTTAGCCCTGCCTAGCCCTTTCTTATAAGGAATTTCAACCATTCCCGGTATGGATTGAGTAAAACTTCTCTGAACTGCGGTCTCACAATGGCCTGTTGGTTTGAATAAACTGTTAAGTTATAGAGAATAGCATACTTCTAGCCAAGTGTCATGCTTCAGGCAGCCCTGGGGTAAGATGGAGTATGATAGCTTTACAAGCTCAGGTCATGTGCTATGACATTGTGATGGTATTTCTTAGAGGAACACTGACACATTGACTATAAGATCACACACAAAAGTAACTGTAACTCCATATTCCCGCTTACCTCAATAATCTTTCCCTCCGTTATGAAAACTCTATCTATCTCTGCCCTAAAAATATTTAGTGACTCTGTTTTATGATTTAATAATCTAACCATCATGCCACATGTTTCAAATCAGCTCACTTTCACTCTGAGGAAGATGACTTGTAGAATTAATCCTAAGTTTGTCAGTGTAGGGTCAGGAAATACTGTTGAGTCTCAAAGATGACACAAAGCGATAATTTCAAGATACTGTTTTTTTAGCATATATTTTCAGGTGGTATCAGGAGAATTATATTATTTGGATTGAATTCCTCACTCTTGGTGTCAAACTTTGGAATAAATTTAATTTATTGTCAGGGTATGCTTGTAATCAAAATATAGCAAGAGGTGGAGAGAAGACTAAGCCGATAAAAGTGACACTTTGAGAACTTTCGCACCTTTTGAACTTCCCTGATCTTAGCAAGATTTTTCTTTGAAATTATAATTATTTTCTAATTTACTACAAAACAGACTTTGTGCGATAACGTTCCTATGAAGCATCTATAATGAAAATGCTGTACAAACGTAAGTTATTGTTGATTTAGCTAACTTTCCATTAACGTTCATGCAAATAATGTCTACAACATGCAAACTATATCATTCAGAAGTGGTATTTTGGTGCTTATATCAAAACACTAACAGTTTGGGTACAAACCGAACACAAGGTAATGCTACTGTGTATTTAGCACACTCCTAGCTGAAAGCAGATGTGTGTAAGTTAAAGATTGGTTAACGGTAAACATTTGTAATAACATTCAGTAACTTTGCTCATTATACGTTACTCTGGAGTATCTCACCAACATGTATCCTTTAAATAGATCCTTTGGTTATTGTCACCTTGCTGTATATGAGATCTTGCTGTATGTGAGTCGGTTATCACATTTTCTACCTTATACCAGAGCCTATGCATCATAATTACTTTACTGCCTGTGTGGTAAATCAGGAACTTATAGAAATAAAAGTTCTTCTTCCTTTTCAGTATCAATTCACATTGACTGCGACAAAACACCTTATCACCAGTCATATCATCTAATGTCATAAACATGTGCACACATACTGAAGACAGGATGTTTGGTGATGACTGTATTCTTTTAGTCATTCATGGGACAGGTTTATCACTGACTGGCCAGAATTTTATTGCCTATCCCTAGGTGCCGTCTTACCGTACATGAACATGGGCTGCTTCAGTATCTGTGGAGTCACTAATGGTGCTGAACATTGTGCAATCATCGGCAAACATCCCCACTTCTGACCTTATGATGGAGGGAAGGTCATTGATCAAGCAGCTGAAGATGGGTGGGCCTAGGACCCTATCCTGAGGAACTCCTGAAGAAATGTCCTGGAGCTGAGATAACTGATGTCCAAAATAACGACCATCTTCCCGTGTGCCAGGTATGACTCCAACCAATGAAGAGTTTGCTCCCTGTTACCCACTGATTCCAGTTTTGCTAGGGTTCTTTGATGCCACACCCAGCCAAATGCGGCTTTGATGTCAAGGGCAGCCATCCTTACGTCACCTCTGGAATTCAGGTCTTTTGTCCATGTTTGAACCAAGGCTGTAATGAGGTCAGGAGCTGAGTGGCCCTGGAAGAACCCAAACTGGGTGTCACTGAGCAGGTTATTGCTGAGCAAATGCTGCTTGATAGCACTGTTACTGACACCTTCCATCACTTTACTGATGATTGAGAGGAGACTGATGGGGCGGTAATTGGCCGGGTTGGATTTGTCCTGCTTTTTGTGTACAGGACATACCTGGGCAAATTTCCACATTGTTGGGTAGATACCAATGTTGTAACTGTACTGCAACAGCTTGGCAACTTCCAATTTCATAACAGCACAACTTATCTGTCTAAAGACCACCAAGGTGAGAAATACATTGGTGAAGTCCAACCTAACTGGGAGACAATGAACGGAAGAGTCCTGTCCATTAGTTAGTTCTGTACAATATCTTTTCCCAAGATCATTTACATTAGGGACTGACAAAAGTTTGCAATGAGCTATCAAATTAAATATTGATGACTGCCGGACAAAGTAGCTTCTAACTAGAACCCAAAACCAATTATAGGCTCAATTCTACTTCTGGATGTTCTGAGCTAAAAACAACACAGCTGTCAATGCCCTTGGAACTTGTCCCTGCTCTGTCACCTTCAAATTATGATGACAAACCCATTGTTGCAAATACAAGCCATAAATTAAGACTATGTCTGAGGGCAGTTAAGACTCAGCCACATTGCTGTGGGTCTGGAGTACTGCGTAGGTCAGAGTGTGTAATGTTCGCAGTTTCCTTCCCTAAAGGACATTTGTGAACCAGATGGGTTTTTCCTGACAACCAAAGGTGATTTCATGGTTATTTTTGGACTTTAATTCCAGATTTTAACTGAAGTCAAATCCTACCATCTGCCATGGTGTGTTTTGACCCTGGGTCCCCAGATTATTACCTGGGTCTCTGGACTAATATTCCAGTGACAATGTCATGAGGCCAATACCCCATCTAACCAGTTTCAAAAGAAGGCTGGTGAAAAGCAAATGGTTAACTCCATTTCACTCTGCACAGTAGCTGCCAGACCTGCTGAGTCCTTCCAGCACTTTCTCTTGTTATAACTGTGGATCAAACTTGTGTGTAACTACTGGAATTATGGCCTGGCACTATTTCCAGCTCATCACAGTTGCTATGAAGCCATGCATTTTCAAAACAAAAACTTACATTTTGAATTTAATGTCTGAGTTTTAATGTCTGCACAAGACCATTAGCATCTGAAATGTTTAGCTGATGTAAAGAGACATGTTTGCCCATCAGGATATAAAGGACTGCTCATGGAAGAAGTGAAGAATCTTTACCAGAGCCTGTAGTACCTCTCTGAATTGTTGTTCTTATGCTAAGATCAAGGGATTTAACAATATTTTAAATTAACTCTTAAGTTGGTCTTGATGTGTCTTGATCTACCTCACATGTAATTGCTTCGTTAAGTACTATTTGAATAAAAAACTGCGCTGTTCATCAAGTTTGACCCTCATTTTTACTGAAGACGTTGTGAGAGTATCCTTTATCTCTTTGTACTATTAAGATGGATTGGTGGCAGAGAATCTACCCAAGGCTTTTCAGCCACACTTAAATAAACTGCTGGCAGCTTGGAATCACAACCTTATAATAGAAACCACTAATCCAGTTTTTAAAAAGAATAAAGCCATGTTCTGGTAAGAGATGGCTACACATTTGCTTCACTGTGCCTTTTACATTCAAAAGCTGTGGAAATGGAGGCAACCTATCTGCAAAGGCTGACCAGTTACGATGAGCTGGGAGGAGTATGGTTGGGGGCCATGGTCTTTCCAATTAGAAAAGCATCTCAGCAGTCTCACCTGCATATTCAAGTGGGTGGGCGACAAACCATTAGACATAATCATTTGGAACAATGGGAGTCTGACTATGGAAGGAAGGTACCCTGACATAATCTAGTCATTGAAGCTAAACAATTGGAATCCACAATTGATTATCATATTTGGGTCATTGGGCAGGTGGGAAAAGAGGGTTATGTCATCGTCCATACATCTACTCATGTACTTAAACATCTGTTTTTGCAGCAGACCACAGGTCTGCAGAAAAGATGCCAAAGTAGGAAACATCCTGTGTAGGCCTCTCTCTTTCAAAACTTGCAACTTGCGTTTTTTTGAACCCAGTTAGCTGTTTTAGAGTCTTTGCAAGCCACAGTTTTTTTTTTAAGACTCCATTCAGCAACAATCTTCAGAACAGATGTATCATCTGTCTACTTTAAAAATGCCTCAGTGCTAAAGTCACAAGGACCATCAAGTTCAGCTGAAGTCAGATATGTCATCAAACTTCAAAGAGATGTGTACGCTTTAACCTGCCTGGATGTCAGATTATTTATCTTATCCCTCCACTTTATAACCTATTTGTATGCATGTGAATTTTGAGAGTGACTGTGTCTGTGTGGAAATTTCAGTTTTTTAATTTTTTTATATTGGGTTAATGTCAATAAACACTTTTTTTTAGCAAAGTCAAAAAAATCTGTCTGTCTGTGTCATTAATGATCACAGAACATAAACAGTTAAACATTAATTGAGATAACAAGCATGGGGCTGGATGAACACAGCAGGTCAAGCAGCATCATAGGAGCAGGAAAACTTGACGTTTCGGGCCTAAACCCTTCATCAGA
>JAHRHZ010000029.1:35825851-35865821 GCA_024137785.1 Ginglymostoma cirratum | reverse complement strand
CCCTTCATCAGAAAATCTGATGAAGGGTTTAGGCCCGAAACGTCAAGTTTTCCTGCTCCTATGATGCTGCTTGACCTGCTGTGTTCATCCAGCCCCATGTTTGTTATCTCGGATTCTCCAGCATCTGCAGTACCTTTTATCTCTAAACATTAATTGAATTTGCCAGCTATTCTGTCTCTCTATTGCAGTCAAACAGGAGTGGGAAAAGAGGTAAACCAACCTACTCCTCCTCAGCTGTTTGAAACTCAGTGGGTTTACACATTAAACATGAATAAAAACCAATTACTAAATATACTTCTCTAATTTTTTGACACAGAGAGCACAATTGCTAACCCAAGGGATGAAAACAAACATCTTTACCAAACTTTGCTATTTCATCTCAAACTAAGTTTCATTCACAGATCACATATTATCATCAGGGACTTCCCCTGGCTCCCACTCTAGCGTAACCTCCAATTTAAAACTCTCAATCTTCAAATCCCTCCACGTCCGTATCCCTCATCATACGTATAATCTTCTCCAGCTTCACAATTCTCTGAGATGCCACGGCAGCTGATCTATAGTTATATTCCAATGGTTGAACTGGGTATGAAAGTGAGCCAATGGTGTGGTGATGCGGCAGCATTTTATAATGACATCAGCATCGGATACAAACAGTTGACATGCTGACAACTGCTTATCTTTGCAATATCACTGTTATCACCCATCAAGGGGCTTGCCTTATATGGTGAGCATATTTTTAGAGGTTGAAAAAATGAGCTTGCCTTATACACGAGGATGACTTATATGCTACAACTTTTGGCACCTGTTCGCCAATTCTAGCTCCTTGAACATTCTCATTTTAATTGCTCCACCATTGGTGGCTGTAATCTTGGCTTCTTCAGAATAGGTTCTGCAATCCCTTCCTTAAACTCCTCTTCATTGCTGTCTCTCTTTTCTGCTTTAATGTACTTCTCTGAAATGTGCTTCTTTGCTCAAGTTTCAGTTCCAATATGTCCTTTGGTTGCTCAGTTTAAACATTGTTTGATAACTCTGGTGAAATGTTTTGTGACATTTGAAGTTTGTAAAAGGCGCCATTTAAAAGCAAGTTGTTGGTGGTAGTAACATAAATTGAATGGAGTAAATAATTAATGTAGTCATTTAGACGCAGTTGCACTTGTATTTTGGTCCAGGCCTTGAATTGAAATTGTAAGGTTAGCCTAATGATCCAGGACAACTCCCCAGGGTATGCTGCACTGTCAGAGGTGCTGCTTTCAGCAAGTAATTAAACATAGGGAATGCTTGTGTATTCCAGAGCTTTTACTGAACGGCACCAATTTCATAGCCATCTGTGCCAATGTAACCAGATAGACAGTGAACTGAAACATACTTCATTGTACTTGGAGCATCTTGACATGTTTCTGGTACAGAGAGGACACAGTGCTTTATAAATTCAGTCTCTCTGGTGACAAAAATAAAATCATTTCACTAAAATTGCAAAGCAAAAACAATGAATAAACAGGAAAAATCCATATTCTCACTATCCCTGACTACAACTGCTGACAATTTAAGTAAGTATATTTGAGAGGTTGCAACCTCTCCTGGAAAGGTTTAAGAGATTCAAAAATATTTCTTCTATTATGATCAATCCATTTGCATGTATCCTGTAGTTAGGTAGCGTACTGAAGTAAAGTTCCTAATCTTTTGATCCATTTCTGAGAAAGCACATTGATCAATGCTTCCTCTCACTCTGATGCTGGGACAGGGTGACAGAATGCCCAATAAAAACTGAAAGAACTGCAGATGTTGTAAATCTGGAATGAAAACAAAGTTGCGAGAAAAGCTCAGCCAGTCTGGCAGCATCTGCGAAGGGAAAAATGGAGTTAACGCTTCTGGTCCGGTGACCCTTCCTCAGAACTGTTGTGACAGAATGCCGAGTCAACAGCGAAGGGCTGATGCCTTATTTCCAAAATGAGGAGGTGAAATGAACACATGCACTAGTCAATAGCTGCTTCAAATGTTTCTACATTTGACTGATGAGCAGCAACTCAATATATTTGAGGTGGTTCATGAGGGCTTAGGACAAACCCCACCTTCCTCATGTTTGATGTTTCTGCTATTTTCTAAGGTGATTGACAGCAATAAATTAAATCAGGGTCACTGCTCTACTGCTGAAAGTTCAAGGGATCAGAATTCTGGCTGTTGACTTTATAAAATGTTGACTGTGCAGCAAATTGCTGGCACAGCTCAGTAAAATAGTGAATCAGAGAGTCAGTACCTGTAGATGCTAGAGCTATCTACTCCACTGAGCTTACTCTTTACAAGAGTGAAAATATCTACCTCAAGTGTCTTTTTCACAGTTACATTTGTGGAGCTTAAATACTGGTTTTGGATGTTGTGATAAATTTACATTTTAGTAATTAGCTTCACCTTCAAATTCGAACATGTACTTGATTCGCCAAACCAGTCACAAAGCCGAAAGGCATTACTATCTGTTGATAAAGAATTCTATTCACAATGCCTTATACTATTTGCCTTTTACTATTTGTATTTAGTCCCCCAGTGATATCAAAGATTATGTTCATTGGTTCATTTCTGACATTTTAAGTTTCATTTTTGCCCGTCCAATCAACTAGTCCCCTCAAGCAATATCTTTCTTTCAGAGGAATGTCAGTAAAAAGTTGAATTCGTATCAAATCACCTCCCCTTTCAGTAAGACCAACAAAATAGTTTCAAACTCTCCAACAAAAATTCCAACATTGGTGGTCAAATACACCCCAATGGGCTGACTTACACTCTCATACCTTCTGGGTCAAAGCACTTAACACCCCTCTCTGAAACCTAACTGGGAATCCCAATATCTCCCTTGGAACACATGGCAATTTTGCAGTCTAATCAATTAATGGAGAATCGTTGGATAAAGGAATGTTAAGTACAAAATATTAGTGGGATTCTTCTCATTTCTTTTCTCACAAAGAAGCTGCATTCCAAACAACAACTGATAGGACCCAAACGTCTGATTCAAATAGAGGGACAATAAACCTGAACTTCAAATGAGGAGATTTAATCTGGCCCTTAGGCTCCGTTACAGAACTGTCAATCCATGACTCATTTATTTAAACTATGGAACAAATATACAAATCATTAACAAGCACATCACTGCTGAAGCTTGTTAATGGGTGTGAGATTTATACAAATGAGCCATTAAACGAAAGCAATGCACTATGGACTCTGGAGATCTGAAATAAAAGGTGTTTCAGAAACTCAACGAGTCTGTCAACATCTGTGGAGAGAGAAAGAGTTAATATTTCAATTCTGATATAATTCTTCTTCAGAATTGAACGTGGCTGGAAAATCTGGTTCCGAATCCATTGGGGATGATCTGGTTCCATATTTTATGCTGTTGACAAAGTTAGGGAGGAGGGGAAAGTGGAACAGATTGTGAGGGTGCTCAGAGCAAAAAGCAAATGGAGAGCTAATGGAGGTAGAGGAGTGATAGAAATGAAGATACAGTCTTAGAGTCATAGAGTAACACAGCATGGAAACAGAGTCTTTGCTCCAACTCGTCCTCACCAAACAGATAGCCCAATCTGACCTAGTCTCATTTGTTAGCATTTTGTCCATATCCCTCTAACACCTTCCTATTCATGTACCCATCCAGATACTTTTTAAATGTTGTAATTGAACCAGCCTCCACCACTTCCTCTGGCAGCTCATTCCATACACACACCACCCTCTGCATGAGAAAGTTACCCTTCCGGTCCTTTTCAAATCTTTCCCCTTGCACCTTAATCCTATGTCCTGTAGTTTTGAACTTCCCCAACCAAGGAAGAAGACTTGGCTGTTCACCCTATCCATGCCTCTCATAATTTTATAAACCTCGATAAGGTCACTTCTCAGCCTCTGATGCTCCAGGGGAAAAAGACCCAACCCATTCAGCCTCTTCCTGTAACTCAAAGTCTCCAGTCTCATAATGTCCTTGAAAATCTTTTCTGCATCCTCTCAAGTTTAACAACATCTTTCCTATGGAAGGGTGACATAACTGTCCACAGTATTCTAAAAGTAGCCTCACCAATGTCCTGTACAGGTTGGTGGGCTCGCCAAGCTGGTTTGTTGTTTTGCAGATTTTTCATTACCGTGCTTGGTAACATCCTCAGTGCAGCCTCCGATGAAGCGTCGGTGTGTTTTCCCGCCTGGTTTTTAAACTATGGGGTCCGTTGAGATGGATTGTCTCACTTCCGGGTTTCCTTCATAGTGGAATGTATATAGGGTCGAGTTCAATGTGTTTATTAATAGCATGCTTCGTGGAGTGCCATGCTTCCAGGAATTCTCGTGCCTGTCCTGTCCCAGGATCTTGGTGTTGTCCCAGTCGAAGTGGTGGTTCTCCTTGACCATGTGGATTGCGATGAGTGAGTATCGGTCGTGTCTTTTTGTAGCCAGTTGGTGTTCATGTACTCTTGTTGTTAGTTTCCTTCCTGTTTGTCCGATGTAGTGTTTCTCACAATCTCTGCAGGGGATCTTGTAGAAGACATTGGTCCTGTCTGTAGCTGGGAGTGGGTCTTTAGTTCAGGTGGGCACTTGCCATAGGTTGACGTGGGCTTGTGTACCACTCTGATGCCCAACGGTCGTAGGAGTCCAAAGAACTGGGTCAGAAGATGCCTACAAGAACAGCAGCAGAAAGAATCTACACGCCCCAATACATTCATCACACTACTCTACATCAGGAACGCGTTGGAACACACCACAAGACTCCTAAGACCGCTGGGCATCAGAGTGGCACACAAGCCCACGTCAACCCTACGACAATTGCTCACGCGAACTAAAGACCCACTCCCCTCTGTGGACAGGATCAATGTCATCTACAAATTCCCCTGCAGTGACTGTGAGAAACATTACATCGGACAAACAGGAAGGAAACTAACAACAAGATTACATGAACACCACTGTCTACAAAAAGACACGACCAATACTCACTCATCTCAATCCACATGGACAAGGAGAACCACGACTTTGACTGGGACAACACCAAAATCCTGGGACAGGCTAGGCAGAGGAAAGCCCAAGAATTCCTGGAAGCATGGCACTCCACGAAGCATGCTATTAATAAACACATTGAACTCGACCCCATATACATTCCACTACGAAGGAAACCTGGAAGTGAGGCAAACCATCTCAGCGGACCCCAGAGTTTTAAAACCAGGTGGGAAAACACACAGATGTTTCATCGGAGGCTGCACTGAGGATGTTACCAAGCACGGTAATGAAACGTCTGCGGAACAACAAACTAGTTCGGTGAGCCAACCAACCTCAACACCCACAACCTGAGCTACAGATCTACTCCAAAACCTTAATGTCCCGCACAGCTGTAACTCGACATGTTAATGGTCGGTCTTAACAGAAGGAAATAGGTCAGCTCTGCTGAGAGGATACCAATAGCAACTGGCCACATGTTGGGTGGGAATCGTGGAGTGTAATCAAAATGGCAGACAGTGTTCATTTTCTGAATGAGCTGAGTCTTTGGAGCTTGTTTGAGAATATTTAACATATTTTTAGGCAGAAATAGTTAGATTCTTCATTAATAAGGGGGTGAAAGATTATTGGGGATATGCAGGAATGTAAACTTGAGGTTAAAATAAAATCAGCCATGATCTTATTGAATGGTGGAGGAGGTTCAAAGGGTCGAATGGCCTACTTGTGTTCCTTGTTCATATGCTTACATTTATTGTCATGAATGTGTTGGGTGTTTTTGTATTAACTCTTTACATTAGAAATTCCACTGGGTTGCCCACTGTCGATGTCAACCTGTCAGTCCATCCATTATCAGCCTCTCCTCTGCCACACCAGTAGTGTTGCTTTCTCAGTTCTGCACTTAATCTCATATTGGGCATTTCTACCAAATTTTGCTATCTGCTTCCTAGAGTGCTGTGAGTTTTTGATGGAAATATAAAATCAAAGTATTTTAGAAACATATGTCACCTTATGTGGCTTTAAAAAGAAGCAATTAAATCTGCTGATCCTAGTTTCACTGTTACAAACTTTATCTGAAGATTACATGCTGCATCAACTTCCCATTTGCAATTTGCCAGAAGAGGAGACAGAAAGAGTCAGTGCGACAGAGACACAGCTTACTCTTGGAAAGGAACCAAGGGTCACAGGGAGTTCAGCCATGTTGAGTTTCAGGAGAGTAAGGCAAGGCTGGATGGCCTCTACTTTAAAGTTGTGAATATTACAGATAAACCAGATGAATTAAGGGCATGGACTGATATATGGAATTGTGATTTTGCTGCCATCACAGAGATGTGGTTGAGGGAGGGGCAGTACTGGGAACTCAACATTCCAGGAAGGACAGAATTATGATCACTGCTCCTTTCATTGGAGGATCATTTTTGGAACAGTGATTACAATTCCGTAAGTTTTAAGATAGTTATGAATCAGAATAAGATTGGTCCTCGGGTGAAAATGCTAGATTGAGGGAAGGTTAATTATAACAGTATTAGGCAAGAATTGGAGAAGTTATATTGGGGTGGCTGTTCAAGGGTAAATTTACACCTAACATTTGGAAGGTCTTTAAAGGCCAATTGTCGCAGTTAGGACCGGCATGTTCTTGTAAGGATGGCAAGATTCAGGATCCTTGGATGACCGGAGATAATGAAACTTCTTTTCAGAAAGAAAGGGGAAGCATATGTAAGGTGTAGGAAACTGAAATCAGACAAGACAATTGAGGAATATACAGGAAGAAACTTAAACAAAAGATTGGGAGGGCTAAAAGGAGTCAGAAAAAGTCCTTGGCAGATAGGATTAAGGAGAATCCCAAAGCACTTTATATGTAGACATAAAATACACTCAGGGACAAAGGGGGAATTTATGCATGGAGCCAGAGGAAGTGGGTGAGGTCCTTAAAGAGTAGCTTGTATAAGTATTCGCTAAGGAGAAGCACATGGTTGATGGTGAGATTAGGGAGGAGTACGTTGATATTCTAGGGCATTTCGATATTAAGAAGGAGGTATTGGTGTCTTGAGAATCATTAAGGTAGGTAAGCATCCCAGGATACTGAGGGAGGTAAGGGAGGAGATCATGGTGGCCTTGATAGAGATCTTTATCGTCTTGAGCCACATGCCACATCCCAGAAATCTGAAGAATAGTCAATGTTGTCCCTTTGCTTAAGAAGGGAAGCAGGGATAATCCAGGGAATTATAGGCTGGTGAGCCTTACATCAGTCGAGGTAAAGAAATTATTGAAGAAAATTCTTACAGACAGGATTTACTCACATTTGGAAAAGCATGGATGTATTAGGGATAGTCAGCATGGCTTTGTGCGGGGATGGTCTCGTCTCACAAATCTGAGTTTTCTTGGAGGAAGTGATGAAGATCATGGGTGAGGGTAAGGCAGTGAATGTTGTCTGCATGGACTTTGCAAATGCATTTGGTAAGTTCCCTATGGTAGGCTAGTACATAAGATTAAATCACGTGGGATCCACAGTGAATTGATAAATTAGATACAAAATTGGCTTGATCATTAACTCTGTTTTCTCTTCACAGATACAGCCAGACCTGCTGAGTTTCTCCAGCTCTTTCGGTTTTTTGTTTCATAATTGAACAATTACTGCACTCACCCATGTGCTCTTTGAATGTTTGCCATTGCCTTTCCACTGCTATCCCTTTAAGTAATATCCCTCAATTTAATTCACACGTCAAGCCACCATAATATCTTCAATTTATAATCATGCTTTCTGGGTATTTTCAGAATTATTTCAGATTAAGTGTTTTTTTTTTGCATTATAGAACTCTCATTTTTGCTTCATGCCAGTGTGAAGGTCAATAGGAATGGAAGGTGATATTTAAAATGTATCTTTTAATTGCACAGGCCTCTCCTTGAATTTTTCATTTTGGGTATTGGAATTCTTTGAGGAAACGGAATGAAATGACGGATGAACATCTGCCATGTACTTAGTGTTAAGAGAATTGTAACTCTGCCCTTTTTAACACCCTGTGCACAGAAGAAATTTGTCTTCTGTTGTTCTTCACTGATTTTAATTAACTGCTCATCTACAATCAGAGGGAAGCATCCTCACCACAAAGCAATTATTGCAGGTTACAATCCTCTAGGAAAACACTCATCCATAGCCAAGTCGGAAACATTAAGCAATTAAACAACCTTCAAACAAAAACTAATCACTTTGATTCTCTTTTGACTTCAGAATTCCAGCATCTGCAAAATATCTCTTTGCAGATGAAAACATTGTTAAATATTTCTGTCAGTTGTGCTTAATGGAAGAGGGTCTGAATGATTCTGAAGCTAGAAATGAGCATCGAAATTTAAATAACAATTTCAATTGAGTTGGATGCTGAAGAGTTTTCACAAGGAATGTCTTGATAAACATGCTTGCAAAAGGGGTTTTCATGCAAACTGAAAATCAAAATAATCTTGTTGAAAATCTTCGAGTCAAATTTCAAAGATTTAAACAGATATTGAACTGGTCAGGATAAATGAAATTAGAATTAGCTGGTCATGTATCGTGAATATAGGAATGAAGGCTATGTGTTAGTTTGCAGTGGAATAATTAAACTAGCTCCCACTTATAAACCTTGTACTGAATCCTGACCATTTGTGGAAGATGCAGTTACAGTCTGTCCTGTTTACATAGGGAGAAAAATAAGTGCAAAGAGGATTAATTTCTCCCAGTGAAGTAGCTCATATGAAAAGGATTACATCTGAAAATGCATTCACGTCTCTCTGTAAAGATCTCTGTGGATTTGTCGTATTTAGGCCACTGAGATAAAATGATCCAGCGAACTGGAAACTTATGCTTTAATCAAATAGGAATTTATGTGGATTTTACTGCAGTTGATGTGGACAACTGTGTACTTTATTGATTCACTGGTATGTATGGCAAATCTCCAAAATTACTGTCATGAAAGACACAATGAAATAATATCTATTTTCTGATCATTTGTTGAATCTTAATCACCCAGTACTCCAAATCAACTCAGACAAAGTTGCCAGCTGAGAATAGGTCTCTTTCTCATGGCAATGAGGTGTTTTAACAAAGTAATATCCTAATAACATTCTCATCCCCAGTGAATGGAAATCTAATTTGTCAACTAAAACTCTCAACTGTCTATTTTGCAATTTTTAAGTGAAAGCTGCTGAATTATGTCAATATAGTAAGCCAACTGCACTGCAGGAATCATTTCCTCAGAATGTAGAAGTGCATTATTTTAAGGAGAGAGCAGGGAAAATAGATCAAGACTCCATATGTAATTATACTGCAGCAAAACAAGAAAACCTTCCCAACATTACAGACAAGGAACGTAACCAAAACTGTAAAGAATGTTTCACTGGTCTGGGCAAAAAGATTGATGGGAATAGCAAAGAAAAATAAACTAATTGTGTAGAATCCAATTAATTATTCACTAAACATCAATATAGTTCAAGTTCTTGTAGATACATGATAATGAAATAGTTCAATTTCTCTTTAAAATGATAATTGTAAATCATTTTAATTTTGTATTAAAATGTAATTGTAAATTTATTTTGATAAATAAATTAATATTAGGTGCAAGAAGTATTTGGAATCCTGGATTAAAATCTTGTTACTGAACGAAACTCCGAGGGCATAATTTGGAACTTGTGATGGTATTTCACAACATCCCACTTTGTACAAAAGAGCAGACAGATCCTATTTTGAACATTCATATAATGCCTCTGAGTTCTGTTACATGAGTTCAAACTCATTAGAACTGTAAATAAAAACAAGTCAAAAATAACCCCATATTAAAAAAAGAGAAAAGTAATCTAAAATTAATGTTTACAATTTTCTTATTAGAAATTGTTACCTATGTAAAATGATGACACTAAAACTAATCTGAACTCCCTAACTGGTGTATGGTATCATCTTGTCATTCAGCTACTTGCTATGTAGTACTCTCGAAATATTTATTATCATGCCACCATTTTCTTTTAATATTACTAGTTTGCAAAACTCGGAAGAATTGTAAACTGTGAGGAGGGCAGTACAGAACTCCAGAGGACACTGACAAGTGGCTGGAGTGGGTGGCTAGTTAGGCCATTCAGTCAGTTTTGAAGCCAGTTTTTTGAAGGAGCTATCCAATTCAGCCTACATTCCCCTCCCCTCACTCCTTCCTTCCTCATAGTCTCTTCAATTATTTACCCACTTCCTTTTTGAAAGTTCCCATTGATTCTGCCTCTCCTGCGCTTGCAGGTACTGCCTGACAGATCACAACAGTGACTGCATTACAGAAACATTCTCCTCACTCCCATGTTTTCTCCTTGCAAACAACTTTAAATTCATGTCACTCTGGTTACTGACCATCCTGCCAGTGCAATCAAGTCCACTTTATCGATCAAGGTATCTTCTCGTGTCACAAAAGTTCAGAGCAATTGCACTGGTGTGAGGAAAGACATTTCAGGGAGAGCACTTGGTCATTTAATGAAGGAGTGGGATAGGAGATGGATGGGTTTCTTTGAGGTAGTGACAACCTGTGGATTCATTAATTTTCAGTATGGGATGAGTTCAAAGTAAAGGTATCATGAGTTACAGTTTCTCAAAGTGACAGTGTAAGAGTTGATTTTATTTTTACCTTGCCCACGTACTGAGCTTCTGGTCCTATGTGTTCTTCTAAAACAAAGAATTGGTTCCAGACCCAACCACGTTTGGGCCGATGATGCACCTGTTTCTGTTCCTCTAAGTGCTTGCTTTGATTTCTTTCCACCTTAAGAGAGTTCTGGACCGACTTTGTGAAGCAGATAAAACCAAAGCAGAGCAGCACAGGACACAGGGAATGAGTGGTTGGAATTTTCATTGTGACTCCACGTCGAGCTTGATCCAAATTCCTTTGCTACTTTCAGATTTTTCTTTCCCAAGTGCAAATCTGGCACCAATAAATCCAATATCACAAGGCAATCCCAGGAGCTCCTAATCCTTCCATGGTTTGAAGACCCACTGTGGAAATGTCAGTTTTCATTCACATGATAGAGAAGAATATCCTTTAAGCTCAATGTCGGTGTTCTGCAGGTCTCATCAAACCTTCCTGTGTCTTAACATGTTCAACCTGTTGAGAAGACAAGCAGAAATATTAGCTCTTCATTATAAACAGAAAAGCAAAGTGTTTCCTCTGACTCATATACCTGAGGCATTCTAAAAGCATTCGTGCGTCTACCATTGTCTGACACCCAAGAACACATTGTCTGACTCTGTCCTCAGGCACAATGGCCAAAAACATCAATAAGACCTTGATTCAAGCAAATTCACTGAGACGCAAGTTGAGCGAAGAGAACACCAATCATGTTTTGGATAGTTTCTTCTGGTTAATGTTTAATTTATTAAGGGGACAGTACTGTGATTTTTCCACTTCAGGCTTCATTGCAAAGTTTGGAATTATTCTCAGTCACCACTATGTATCTCCATGGCTTTCACCGAAGAAAACAAGTATAGAGAATGCTGGAGAAACTCAATAGGTCTGGTCAGCATCTTGGACAGAGAAACAGAGTTAACGATTTGAGTTTGGGACGGCTCATCTTCAGAACTCAGAACATCTCAGATATAGTTCTGAAAAAGGTCATTCCAAACTCAAAACATTAACTCTGTCTCTCTCTCCACAGACACTGTTAGACCTGTTGAGTTTCCTTTGCATTTTCTGCATTTGTTTCAGATTTTCAGCATCTGCAGTAATTTTCTTATATCAACTGAAGAAAACGTGCTTCTTAATGTATTCTGTAGAGTTTTGCAATTTAATCCTGTGGCAAGATAAGATTCAATGTACATAGTAAAATGCAAATGTCAAGCAATCAAACAGCAAATGTCATCAACATCCCACCACTGCCATTGTGGTTTCATGAAAGAAAAAGCAGAAGCAAACAGCTTGTATTTATTTAGTACCTTTAACCTCATAAATCATTCCAAGGCCATTCTCAGGTGAGTTATCAAACAAATTCTGGCACCAGCTCATACAAGACAATATTGCTAAGCTCCATGCCCAATCATCCTTTCTAATACTACCCTTCCACCCCAACATTACCCTGACCAAATTGGCTTCTCCCTTTGCCCTTATCCCACAAGATCATCCTCAATACCCTGCCTCCAGCCCTAAACCTCCGAGATTGTTCTCATCCTCTTCCTCCAAATACCTTGCACTCAAAACCTTTGGACCTTGGGGATTTGTGACATCACAGAATCATTTGCAGAGTCAGTCACAGATTTGTCACAGAAGAGGTGGAGACTATTCAGACCATCATGTCTGTATCAACTCTCCAAATGAGAATCACACCAAGCACTATTCTGCTACCTTCTCCCTGTAACCCTGCACATTGTTCCTTTTTGGATAACACTCAAATTCCCAACTGAAAGCCTCCATTGGTCCTGCATCCATCATTCTCTCAGGCTGCACATTGTAGGCACTAACCACTCGCTGAATGAGAAAGGTTTTTCTCCTTTCAACTCCATGGAGAACAGTCCGAGCTTCTCCGATCTATCTTCACAATTGAAATTTTTCATCATGGGAACTATTCCTGGAAACATCTTCAGCACTCTCACTGATGCCTTTACACCCTTCCTTAAACGTAGTTCCAAAAATTGCACACAATACTCCACCTGAGGTTGAAATAACTGCAAGTTATACGACCTCCTTGCTCTTGCGCTCCATGTCCCTGTTAATAAAGTCCAGGATACTGTATGTTTTATTAACCATTCTCTCCATTTACCATGCTGCCTTTAGTGACCTATGTACAAATACACCCAGGTTTGTCTATTCCTGCACACCTTTTTAGATTGTATCCTCTATTTCACAGGTTCACTACTAAGAAGTCTAATTGGAGTTTAATTGAAGACGGAATTGTTGAACTTGCCTGAATTACTGAGTGGAGGCCTAGGATCAAATTTAGAACATTTCCTGTTGTGCTTCTGCAATCTGGCATTTTGTTGCAATTAATTTACAACAACTGTTTAGCACCTATAATGCATTCGAACATTCAATTATGCATCATGGGAAGGTTATCAAACTATTTTAGAGCAAATTGAATACTGATATAAGCCAACATTACTTTAAATCACCAATCAAACTATTTTGAAAATGCTTTTAAATTTGTGACAAAATGTGCAGACATGAAATTTCATCAAGGACATTATCGTAAGGACTTAAATGTTCTCAGTATGGAATTTTTGGCTCCTGAATGTGAAAGAGAGAGTTGACATCAGAGCTCTGAGCAAACTGGCAGTTTAGACCAAGAGTGGACCATTTATGTGGATACAGCCGCCATTGTGCAGTGAAATTGATCATTTTACAATGCAGTGTTCAAAGCAAAAAATGACCATTATATGAAGTACAATTCATGTGTTATTGTTAAATAAACCAGCAGGTAGATCAAAGCAACATGGAATGGCCTGAATATTCCTATCTGGGTCAGAATCTCTGTTTGGGGCTCCAATCTGACCAGTCATTGTTGACTTAACTTTGGTACAGTTTCTCTAAAGCTCTGTTCCAGCTGAAGCAGTGCAGTCCAGTCCAAGAACACATGCAGGTAGCAGAGGATTTGATTGCCTCTGAAAGCTTGTCACTTTTTGCAGCAATAACTGTTGTATTCTGTGATTGAAACATCCTGAGCAAAGGAAAGTATGTAAGGTACCAGTTACACATGGGTGAGGGATTAGAGTAGATTGGAGTGTCTACCACAAGGCAGTAGGTGGGGTTCAGTGGGGAAGAGTTGGAGAAGAGTCGGGGTTAGGGGTAGTTGGAGGTGAAATGGGATGGTGGGAGAATCAGAGATAACGAGGTATAGAGCTGGATGAACACAACAGGCCAAGCAGCATCAGAGGAGCAGGAAAGCTAACGTTTTGGGCCGAGACCCTTCTTCAGAAATGGTGGGAGAATCAGTTCAGTGAGCGTTAGGACTGAGGGCCAGGTCAAGTCAGTATGTGCGTGTGCGTGTGTGTATGTGTGTGTGCATGTGTGCTTGTAAAGGAGTTGTCGGGTGTACAAGGAGTGTTGGGTCTGGAGGGATTGTGGGTCAGTTCAGAGTTTGTTTCGAGTCTGTGGGAGGGGATTGGGAAGGAGTTGGAGGGTTTTAGTTGGGGTGGTGTCAGGTGAGTATATCAGGTACGGGGAGGGCTGCAGCATAGAGAGGCAGTGGTTGGGATAAGGGTGGGTGGGGCAGTTTCATGTCTCAGGGGAGTCAGGAGGAGAGTGTTTTTGAGTTGGAGATGGGAGTAGAGACATACAGTTGTCCATTGTGGTTGTTAGTGCAATAGTTAGCCAGGGATTATAGCAAGTTTAATCTTCTAAATATTTCCTAGCTAACAATGTAGCTCAGTGAGCCAGAACCCTCTGGAGTCTCTGACAGGATCTCAGACATGGAGACTTTTTCAGAGAGTTCCAAAAGTTGAGTAATTTCCCATTGGGAGTTTCAAACCCACAAACACTTCCATCTTGAAGGACAAGGGCAGCAGATATACGACAACACGACCCCCTGCAAGTTCCCCTCCAAGCCACTCACCATCCTGACTTGGAAATATATCACTGTTCCTTCACTGTCGCTGGATCAAAACCCTGGAATTCCCTCCACAAGGGCATTGCGGGTCTACCTAAAGGACATGGAATGCAGTGGTTCTAGAAGGCGACTCGCCACCGTTTTCTCAAGGGGTCAAGGGGATGGGGTGTTAAAAATCACAATTTGACACAGAGCCACAAAAGGTGAGTGATGGCCAAAAGGTTTGTCAGTTTTATAAAGCATCCTAAAAAATGAGAACATGATCTAGAAAAAGCAGAGGTTTTGAAAAACAATTTGAGAATTTAAGATCCAGAAAGCGAAAAAGATACCAATCACAGTGACTAAAGATGACCTAATCGATATTACATTGTCAAAGGCTTGGAAATCAGATTCCAGCAATTAATTCTAGCTTTATACACACTTCGAAACATATAACATTGTGAAGAAAACATGAAAGAAATGGCAGGATGAAATAAGCAGCAATGGATTGCTCACCAGTTTATACAAATCTCTGTGCATTCCTCTCCACTGAAGTTGTCAGGTGGCCTCGATAATGAGTAGCAATCCCTCATAGACAGATTGATGTTTCTAACAAAGTTGAATGTTTAAATGCTTCCTGTAACCTTTGCACCTTCCAATCAACTCCACAGGTTCTTCATTTGTCAGCTCTCTTTGTAATTGAAAACCTGATGTGGTAAAGCAACCTTCTCCTCTTTCATATTGAGCAAGTAACAGTAATGAATTGAAACAAGTCTGGAATGTGTAATGTGCACTGTTAGCCAAGGAAAATGTAGCACTTATTTTAATTACTAAAACCTCTTTTCAATCATGGACAAAGTAATATGTGACAAATATGTTCAGGATTGAGATGCCAGCATAACTAGGCTAAAGAAGCCAGAGTCAATTGAATATCACTAATTATTTTTCCAGTTTTAATTTCTGTCAGTTTAGTAGACAAAGGTTGGTGATTCGCCAAATGATAGCATTGATACAAGATTTTATAAAATACATGAACATCAGAAATAGATGCTTAGAGGCCTTTTACACCTTTGAGATTGTCCAGACATACAGCAACATTGCTTATTTAATTAAAACAGCGATAAGACAAAACCTTTCTGACAAGACATTTCTGAAGAAGGGTCTCGACCCGAAACTTCAACTTTCCTGCTCCTCTGATGCTGCTTGGCCTGCTGTGTTCATCCAGCTCCACAACGTTTTACCTCAGATTCTCCAGCATCGGCAGTTCCTACTATCTCTAAGACAAAACCTTTCCTCTTTGAAAATCATGAGTCCTTGAAAGTCTGTTCCTGAAAAGGTGGGGGAGGCAGGGTCCTTGAATATTTTTAAGGCATGAGTGAATAGATTTTCATTAAGGAAGAAGTTTAAGGTTTATCAGGAGGAAGGACAATGACACTTGTGGATACAATAAGATCAGCCACGATCTTACTGAATGGTGGAGCAAGCTTGAGGGGCTGAATGGCCTACTCCTTTTCCTTATCCATATGTAAGATCACGCTGATCTCCTCTCTCAACTTCAGCCGCTGCATTATCCTCATGTCCACTCACTGCAAAAAACTATCACCGGCTGTCTTGTATATTCTCTGTAACTCAGAGCCCTCAGCTCTCTGGGGGAAAGAAATTCATAAATTCACAACTCTTCAATTGAAGATATGTCTCATCCCAGTTCTACATGGATGACCCCTTATTCTAAGACTGTGCCCTCATGTTCTAGATTCCCCTGTCAGTGCAAAAACATTTACTTGGCAGTTATCCTGTCAAGCCCCTGAAGAATTTTATGTATTCTTTTACTTGCAAGGCTTTTTCGAAGGTTCAATTTGGAAAAAAAAATCAAATAAATTTCTTTTCATAATGCTACTGAATCGATAGGTCACGAATTAATTAAGACTATGATAAGTAGATCCAATTACGATCATACAAAAGCAATCTTAATACAGTTCAACACACCCTTTCCAATTTTTAACCTATTATGTTATCACCATGAATGTTAAGGATCTGTCACTTTAAATTATCTTCAATGAATATTTTGGTTCTGATCTTTTTGTTTTTATTTGGTCATAAAGAGATTTGATGTTCCTCTGGAAACGCTAGTTTTTACATTGTTTATGAATTTAGAATTAATGCTTGAACTATTATAAACAATTAGAAAGTTCTGGTCATGCTTCCAGCCAAGAACCTGTGATAATTTACGTTAGAGTGCACAGTTTGTACAGACAGAAAGCCAAGAGGATCAGAATGTGTTGAGTTTAACAACGCTTCAGTCAACTCAAGATCCTTTATTCCAGTATAAGAGGAAGGACATATCCATTATTGTCATGAATAACTATTCAAGAATGTAACCTTTCAGCACGCACTAATCTGCTGCATTTATTGTACTTCATTGATTCCCTGGGCACTGAAAATATTCCTGTTTCCAAGTCAGTTTCAAATTGCTGAACTCACTGGTCAAGAAAATCGATATATTATTGTGACGGCAATGTTTGGCTACTGTGGAGCGAATGGTCAGGGGAACATGCAGGAAACTGGAATTAAGGGAAAGATCAGATCAACCAAAGGCCTTGTTGATAAGCACAGCAGCCATTTGGCCTACTGCTGCTCCCATTTGATATTTTCTGATACTACAGATAGTGGGAAATCAGGACCAGGTGGTGGTATGTTTTTGCTTCTGAAAGATTAGTATCAAAAACTCCAAAAGGATGTCGAGAAATAACCCGCAGCCATTTTGTGCAAGGAGACAGTTTTCTTTAACCTACTTCAAATTCTCTTTTTAGTTGTGGTTTTATCCCCAAGTGCATTGACTGTGCTCTAAGCTGAGGTTGGAAAGATTAATCTTTTGCCTTGGTTTTGCAGATACTTTCTGAGCAAGAGTTGGGTTAGCTTTCAAAAACCTGGAGGCAAGGACTTAGGAAAGTAAATCACCACATGGAAAGTTTAATTTTTTTTTCCAATCTGAAAGTCTATTCAACACAGAAGCATTTCCCCTTGGACATGATTTAAAAGTCAATCTTGTGTGATAATCTTTAACCTGAAAGTTGCATAATAAGGTGCAATTTACTTACATGTTTTGTGAAAGCTGTAATTATTTTCTTTAGAATGTTTCAAAGTAAATTTTATGAATTTGCATAAATTGTAAGGGGTCATTGTCATTTTCTTGGATAAATATAGCAAGAGCAAAAATAATCTGACAGTCCTTAGCCCAGAAGCACTACCAACAAGAAGGAAGTTAAGAAACAAGCCATTTATTTAGCGGACACTAAGAACAGCTGCGGAGATAAAAGTGAAGAGCTAAAAGCAGCCAAGTTGGAAAGGTAAAGATGTTCAATGACAAGACTCAACCTCAAAGTGAAAGTGCAGAGAGAGAGAAAAAAGAAACATGAATAACCCGTGCAAGAAGAATCAGTAAATTATTCTCGAAGACTGTGTAACAGAAAAGGAGACAAGATCTCTCAGAAACAGTGTGCGAGTTGTCAATAAGGATCTTAAATTTGGAGAACTGTGTGAATAATTCAGAGATGCTGGGTGTTTTCCAGAAGTGGGCTAACTCAGGAACAAGGGTGTAAGTCATTGGTTAGTTTAAAAAGAATTGTGGAAAGCTACACTTACAGGACAACTGTGACCTGAGAGAGAGGGTTTGTAGAAATGCGTCGAGTTATAGAGTCATAAAGCATGGAAACAGACCCTTTGGCCCAGCTCATCCATGCTGGCCAGGTTCCCTGAATTGAACTAGTCTCCTTGCCTGCATTTGGCCCATATCCCTCTAAACGTCGAATTCTGAAGAAGGGTCACCGGATGTGAAACGTTAACTCTGATTTTTTCTTCACAGATGCTGCCAGGCCTATCGAGTTTTCCCAGCAACTTCTGTTTTTTGTTCCTAATTTACAGCATCTGCATTTCTTTTGGTTTTTATCCCTCAAAGCCTTTCCTCTTCCTGTACCTGTCTAAATGTCTTTTAAACGTTCTAATTGTACCTGCCTTTACCACTTCCTCTGGCAGTTTGTTTCGTATATGTACCACACTCTGTCTGAGTTGATGGTACTCACACTGTGAGAAAAAGTGGTGAAACATATTGCCAGATACAACTCTTGATCAACTTTGGTTGAATAAACAACAACACATTGTGGTACCATGGAACTTTGTAGTGCCACATTTGTGTGTGGAGTGCTGTGGATGCTTAATGATTGAGTGAACTACATCTTTATTTTATCATCTACTTAATGCAAAATTTTACATACTAATTGAAGTATCGTTTGCTTATTAATTTAGATTTAATTTATGTTGATTCAGATTTGTGTTGAAAATAAAAGTTGCAAAAATAAAAATGTTGATAGCTTTCTTCTTTAAGTTCATTTACTTATTCTGATTGGTGCGTCCCACAGAGATTCCAACAGTTTTGTTTAGCATTTTGGGAGTAGCTTTCAGATCATGAGTGTTTTCATGTCAACAATTTATGTGGATCTGGAAATTCTGATCTTAGAAATATGACAATTGTTAAATCAGCAACAATTCATAGATAACTTTTAAAGCTTTGCTAATGAAAAGAGGAGGCTCTGTTACACAAAGAAAAACACCAGATAGATGTTATGATTAACCAAGGAGGGTCTACATGCCATAAAATTATTAGTAGGTAACTCATAGATTGATTGAATAAAGAGAGACCACATATGGTTCATCTCAACGTTTTCCCAATGTAAATGCCCACGACCACTTTTACAATGGGGCCTTTCTGCGATTAGAACCTTCTCCCACGTGCAATGCTGTAGCATCAGGTTTCAATTTCCTGGTTCTTCAGTCTGTAATACTGATAAACTCCAGTTCATCAGCTGCCCTGGGATTTACAATTTAACAACAAATAAATGTCTTGAGATCAACTCCTCAATCAACTCCTTATAATATTTAAAAGTAACAACAGAATGTATGATGTAAATTGGAGGCCATCCTGATACATATGTCCTTGACTCATCTGAAGGCTACATCAGAGGGAATAATTATCCTAAACTCACTTCAAAAGGGAAAGGTATTTTCAAGTTAACCCCATGTGAATTTTTTTTCCCTCTGGTCTGACCGGAATTTGAAACTCCCCATCAGCTTAAAGGAGTAAGATAGCAATTCATTTCTATCTAAACAACAATTTGATCATCCAGGATCCCAGGTATTTGCTTTTTACCTTGGCATTTACCACCGACAAAAACTAAACTAATCTTGCTGCACACAGAGTAAAGCTTCCACCACCCTGCAGCCAATTCTACTGGTATACGGACAGATCAGTGTTAGGGGGGAGGCTGGTGCTTCATAGTACGAACGTGTTCCAGTGTTGACTATTATCATTTCTACTCTACGACATCTTCACTAGTTAATGAGCTTCAGGTTGGAGTTCAAGGTATGGGAGAAATGTTCTGATTTGTGCTCCCAACAGAGATCCTGAAACATTAGAAGCGCACACTGAAGATTTGTTCAATACATATTCTCCATTCCATGCATTAAGATTCAAAGAAGCATTACTGTATGTGGTATGTTGCTTTGCTATTTTCTTGAGCATTTTGCAGGCTATAAAGACAGCCAGTTTTGGGTCGGTAAGTTTTTCTGTCTCATTCCCAGGGTCTGAGATTCATAACGATGTCCAGCATGGAAACAGACCCTTTGGTCCAATTCGTCCATGCCGACCAGGTCCAACTTGCCAGCATTTGGCCCATATTCCTCTAAACCCTTCAAATTAATATACCTTTCCAGAAGCCTTTTAAATGTTGTAATTGTACCAGCCTCCACCACTTCCTCTGGCAGCTCATTCCATACATGCCCCACCCTCTGTGTGAAAAAGTTGCCCCTTAGGTCTCTTTTAGATCTTTCTCCTCTTACCTTAAACATATACTCTCTAGTTTTGAACTCTCCAACCCCAGGGAAAAAAAAAATCCTTGGATATTTACCCTTTCCATGCCCCTCATGATTTTATAAACCTCTATAAGTTCATCCCTTAGCCTCAACCGCTCCAGGGAAAATAGCCCCAGTCTATTCTTAATGCCCCATTCACTCAGACATCAGCACATTTTTACTCATTTCAAGTTCTTTCTATACACCGGTAATCTATGTTACAGCACGAACTGCAAGCTGGGTATTCCCACATTCAGTGAATGAGTTTTATTGAGTGAGATTTCCTGGGACTGGGCCACCAATGAGCACATATAATCTTCCACTTTTCTTTTTAATCATTAGCGGGATAACAGAATCTATGCCAGCATTTATTGTCCTTCCCAGAGGGCAGTTAAGAATTAATCACATTGCTGTGGGTCTGGAGTCACATGTAGGCCAGACCAGGTAGGGGTGGCAGTTTCCTTCCCAAAAGAACATTCGTGAACCAAATGGGTTTTTTCTGACAATCAACAATGGTTTCATGGTCACCATTAGATTCTTAATTCCAAAATTTTACTGAACTCAGACTCCACCATCTGCCACGGCGGGATTCACACCCACGTCCCCAGAACATTGCCGATGCCCCTGGATTAACAGTCCAGCGATAATATCACTAGGTGATTGCTTCCACACTGTACCTCATTAGTTATGGATCCAGGCTCTACAGGCTCTTTTCTGGAAGAATTGTGCAGAAGTGCTGGGCATTGCTGGAACCATCCAGCCTTCTTGTTGTCAGTGCTAGAATTAAACCTACCTCAGATGCTGTGAGCCAGGAACTGGCTCTCTTTGGTGGTTCTCGAGTGTCTACATCCAGGAAATGCAGCAGAAAGAGATGTTAGCTCCTGGTTTACATTACAGGGGCCTGTAGGTGCTAGTCCACCAGGTTGTGGAGAGGACAGCAGTGCTGTATTGTGCTGAGCTGATGTAGCCAGCTTTGAGCCAGATTACAGCACAGGTCACTGCTCAGGCCCAGGTAACACACAAAACCACAGCAGCCCAGGATGAAGTTAATGATCTACTGTGTTCCAAAGGGGCAAGTGCTACCATCTTCTTTCTGACACCTGAAGAAGGAGTAAGACTCAGAAAGCTCGTGTTTTCAAATAACCCTGTTGGACCATAACCTGGTGTCGTGCGATTTCAGATAATCTTTTTTCCGATACCTTACACTCGCAGGGCCACAACTCATTTTAAGTCTGTCTCTGTTAATGCATCGCACCAATGCTCATGGACAATAATTCTCACTATTGCCTGCATTATGTCCACTCCATATCTCTCACCCAACTTGTTCTCCCAAAATACAAACCCTTCCTACTCACTCACTGGAGACATCTCTGCACTTCTCCAGTACCTGGCTCACCACTAATACCTCTCCCATCCACTATTCCACCTGCACCCACCCCCCCAACCAACCCCTTCAGGACTTTGCTTTCTAGGAATGCTAGTTTGGGTACCTGCTGCAGGTGTGACATTGCTGTAGCATGGTGCCACGCAGCAACATGTCCAACCACCTAACTGTACAGCACCTCTCTCAGGCTGCTACCTCTCCCTCAAAAAGGCAATGCCATCCACACAGCTGGCAGTCTCCAGGAAAGTGCAGGTTGAGAAAGCACTATCCTGAATGCATACATGAGATGCACACCTACTCCTGTGCACAAAGGAACCTGCATGCCACATACCTCCTGAATTCCACAGTCAAGTTCAGGGGGTTTGAAGTGGAAATTGGACTGAGAGCAATCTGGATAATGTGATGAGGCAGGTGGTTGGCAATGCCAATCTGTGTGTAAGAAGGCTGGCAGAGAACAGTGTACATGGGGTAGAGATATTATGGCGAAGATATACGTTGTTTGAAGGGCCAGAGAAACAAGTCATCAGCTCCTGGCACCAGGCAACCACTGATGTTTGTGTTTGCAATTCACCCCATCATGTTTATCAGAGAATGAGGGAAGAATTGAAAGTGTTAAATAAATGAGGTGATTTGGCTAATAATGAGATGCCAGTGATTGGAAGGGTGAAAGAGACAAATGAAGGAATTACAGATCACAGAGTCTCACAGCAGTGATATGGAAACTACTGGAGAAAATTCAGGAGAGAATCAATCTGCACTTAGAGAGGCAAAGTTTGATCAGGGGAAGTCAGCATGGCTTTGTCAGGATTTGACTTTGGGGTTCAGGAAGTCTGTGACTTGCAAGCTTTTGCAACAGCACACATGTATCTCACACCTAACTAATCTGACTCAATGGGCCAAAGGGTCTCTTTTATGCTGCACGACTCTATGGCTCTGTATCTGACATTCAAAACTTGAGGGACAATTGTATATTTTCTTCTCAATGTTGAGATTCTGATCTCTTCATTCTTTATGTACTTTCTCAACTTCCTTGCCAACTGTCAAAACAGCTGAAAATTTTTCCTCACATTTCAAAGAACTTTGTTCACTGCAAAATGATTTTGAACATCCTGAGGACATGGAAGGCGCTACAGAAATGTATGCATTCATGTTCCTGTTCTTGCCTGGTGTAGCAATTCAGTTTAATATTAGCTACCTTAATGGTTTTGATCACATTAACACTGTGTCAACAATAGAATTGCCATCATATTACATGACACGCCATTTACATTTTTTGAGCATTCACACACTGATAATTAATAATATCTGAAGTGCTCTGTTATTTGCATGTATAGTGAATAAAAAGATTTATTCCTTGATATTAATATTCACCAACTACTTCGCTGTTTGGGTAAAGTCAGAGTCCAATGTCCCAGCAAGGAGCTGCAACTAAATGGAGCTTTGATTCACAGATCAAGGCTATCGTATTGTCACTGGCGAGAGTGCTGGGCTCCTCTCCCTTGCATCCTCTCAGAGCATCCTCTCCCTTGATCCCAGAATGATTCAGAGGCATATCATTGAATGTTAACTAGCACATTGTACAGATACTTTGGAAAAGGGGGAGTGGAGACAATACACTTTGCTTCAGCAAATTTGGGTAAAATCAGTATTCGAATCCTGAATAAGAACCAAAAGAACTGCGGATGCTCTAAATCAGAAGGAAAAACAGAAGTTGCTGGAAAAACTCATCAGGTCTGGCAGCATCTGTGAAGAGAAAGTGGACAAGAAAAAAAGGTTGGAATGGAAATCTGTGTAAGGAAATCTGAGAATCTGAGGTTCTGAGGAAGTGTCACCGGACCTGAAGCGTTAACTCTGATTTCTCCTCACAGATGCTACCAGACCTGCTGAGGTTTTCCAGCAAATTTTGTTTTTTGATTCGAATCCTGAAGCTGTTTTCGAGGCTCCAGACCAGTTCAAGTTCAAGGTGATCAGAAATTAGATCCAAGACTGACCCATGACAATCACTGCCAGATAAAACAATTTTTGCCTCATTTCACCAACCGTATTGTAAAGACAACAGGAAGTAATGATGCACTATTGATAACCTCAGAGATTCTTACCTTGTTTTAAACTTACAAGTCACGCTGTATTCATGATAAGTAATAGACAGAATTTAGGAAGAAATAGACCATTCTGTCTGAATGGTTTATGTTGGGGTTTATGCTGCTTGCAAGTCTCTCTCAACCTACTTTGTAGAAACATCAAAACTAGGAGCAGAAGTAGGCCATTCAGCCCTTTTGTCTCTGCTCTGCCATTCAATATAATCATGGCTAATTATCCAATTTAGTTCCATGTTCCCACTTTCTCCCCATACCCTTTGATGTCTTTAGCTGTAAGAAATATATTTATCTGCAGCTTGAAAATATTTAATGTTTTCACCTCAAAAGCTACCTGTGGCAGAGAATTCCACAGGTTCAAAACTCTCTAGGTGAAGAAATTTCTCCTCGTCTCCTTCAGAAATGGCTTATTCTGTATGTTAGACTGTGACCCTGGTTCAGGAACCTCTAGTCATTGGGAGCATCCTGTCTAGTCCTTTTGGAATTTTAGAAGTGTCTATGTGGTTCTCTTTCTCATTCATCTAAACTCCAGTGAATATAGTGCTAACTGATCCAGTCCCACCACCCCACAAATCAATCTGCTAAACCTTTGCTGCACTCTCTCTATAGCCACAACATTCTTCCTCAAATAAGGAGGTCAAAATTGTACACAATATTCCAGGTGTGGTCTCACCAAGGCCATGTACATCCCTGTTCCTCTTCCGATGAAGGCCAACATCCCATTTATCTTCTTTACCACCTGCTGGACCCTATATGTTTACCTTCAGAGACTAGTGTATTTGGTCATAGCTTGTCAAGGTATCTTTCTATTCCTTCCTTCCTCAGGTATTTATCTAGCTTCCCCTTAAATACTTCTTTGCTATCTACATAAACTACTCCCTATGATAGTGAGCTGCATATTGTAAACACTGGCTAACTAAAAAGGTTTTTGCTGAATTTCCTATTGGCTTTTTCAGTGAATATTTTTAGTAGATTTGGTCCATCTCACAAAAGAGACATTTTCATTCCACTTTTTCCTATTCTAAACCTTTTCATAACCTGAAACAGTCGTATCAGGTAACACCTCAGCTATGTTGTCATTCTGGTGAATTACTTTTGCACCGGCTGCAGTATCCCAAAATCCATTCTATTCATAATACAGGGACTGGAAAGGTGCACTGTACTTTTGGTCGAATTAAGCTTTGATAGAAGCTTGGGGGCAGCACAGTGGCTCAGTGGTAGGCATACTGTCTCACAATGTTAGGAACCTAGGTTGGATTCCAGCCTCGGGCGACTGTTTTTTGTGGAGTTTGTACATTCTCCCTGTGTTGGCATGGTTTCCTCCCATAGTCTGACGACGTTCAGGTTAGGGATGGATTGGCCATGCTAAATTGTCCAGAATGTCCACAGATGTGCAGGCTATGTGGATTAGCTGTGGGATATGAAGGGTTACATGTCTGGGTGAGATGGTCTTCAGAGGGTTGGTGTGGACTTGATGAGGCAAATGGCCTGCTTCCACACTGTAGGGATTCTATGAGAAGCTTAACATACATTCTCAGCTTTTCAATTCTCGTAAATAACTCCATTTTCATTCACAGGATGTGGCCACTGCATTTATTGCCCATTCCAAATTCCTCAAAAGCAGTTCGGAGTTAACCACATCTTTGGTCTGGAGTCACATGTAAGCCTGACTGGGTATGGGCAGTAGTTTCTTTTCCTGAAGGACATTAGTGAACCAGGTTTTATGTTTATGACAATTGACACAGTGGTTTCAAGATCACTGTTAAACTATCTTTTGTTCCAGTCCTTTACTAAATTCAAATTTCACCTTCTGCTATAGTGAGATGTGAACCAATGTCCTTAAACCTAACCCAGAACACTAACCTGGGATTCTGGATCACTAATCCAGTGACATTACCACGATACCACTACCTCCCTCTGATTTATATTCATAGCCAATCACTGATGTGCTTTTACTATTTTCTGATTGCCCTAAAAACTGAATTAGACTCAATGTGATTCTTTCACTCCTATTGGGAAATGTACATATTTCAAAGAAGTGTTCTTATTCACACCAAACTGAGTCAGATTGGTTACCCCTCGAATTGTTAAAAATTCTCAGCTGATGTGAATATTTCTGTCAGATGCTCACTAATTAAAATCAATATTGTGAGATTGCATTCCTGGTGTCAATCATCATGAAACACAAAACAATCCATGCTTCTCTCTTTACAGATGCATACTTTTTTTTTAATTGTTTACCGACAAATGTTACTGAAAAACGTATTGTTAAAACTGTGTCTGACTTGGTAACTGTTCACTGTCAATCAACATCACTAAAACCAAGATCCAAAAAAAAATCACAGAAATCCGGTGAGCTCTGATTTGAATGATTATTTATATGAAGTAATTGTAGAAAAAAAGATTACTGTGAGTTAGATTTTGAAATTCAGGAAGGATATTCTCAATCCTCACTGCAACATTTGAATATGCCCTGATAACTTACTTTCTAATCTGCTGCTGAACACCATCAAGCTTACTGTTCAGCAGTGGCATTCTGATCGTCCTTCACATGAATCATTGAAAATATTTCCTGTTCAACACAAAATTGTAAAGGATATTTGTATTTACGTGGCACTTTATCATTGGATTGTCTCAGATCAATTCACAAAATCAAAAACTCACATCAGCCATTGGATGATGATTATTTAATTATACCCACATTTTAGTTCCACTTGGTGTTTATTGAAACATTAGTTGAGACAACTGCGTTGAATCACATCATCACCTTCACTCATTTGAAGCTCAAAATGGTCTTCAAGCTTTATCTCACATCATGGAGATGGAGTCAGACTGGTCTGAAAACTTTAAGTTATACAAAGCTAATAATGTGTCGTATTTGCAAATATCTGAATTTGAGGCAAATTTATACCATTAAATATTCTGTCCTAAAGTGTCACATTCCATATATTATCACTCTACTCAGTTGGTTAATGTTTCGTGCAGTCTTCCCCATTCTACTGTAGATTGACCAGGATGAAGATGCAGAAATTATCTTTGCAAATCCCCCATTGCAGCACTGAGCACAAATCCGTACTGTCCGACAAACTCGATGATTCACAGCGAAGAGGGTAAAATTGTGTCACGGTGAATTTACACATCATTTAATTTTTCTGCCAGTTTTTATTTTTGTGGGTATTTACCTCCATTGATTAAACTGTTGTACATCTAAGAAAACTTGTTTAAATCCAGTCCAAGCTCTGTCCAATCTTACAGTATTTTACTAATAGCTATTGAAAAAAGAACAAGCCCTCAGGTCAATATCCTGATAAAATTATAAGTCACTGAGAGCAATTCTAGGTTCAACAGTGTTAAATCAGTCATTATTGGACCTATTTATGAACATCAAATACACACATCAGTAAAGAGTTTCTCTCCCAATCAAGGCGATACAAGAAACACATTTAGGAATATAGTGGGGAGGGAGTCACATGGTGGTATTGCCACTAGACCAGTAATCCAAACACACAATCTAATTTTCAAGGGAGATGAGTTCAAATCCCAACAAATGGTAAAAACTCAATTCATTTGATGAATTTTTGATTTTTAATGGCAACCATCTAACCATCATGGCGAATTCATGTAAGTCCTTTAGGGATGGGAACTGCCATCCTTACCTGGTCTGGCCTACGAATGTCTCCAGGCCCACAGCATTGTGGTTGACTGTTAAATGTCCTCTGAAGTGGTCAAGCTAGCCACTCAGTTGGATCAGACTGCTACAGAATTAGAAGAAAAGAACTAGACTAATTAAATCACCCACCAACAAACCAAGGCCTGTTATCCCTGCAAAGTCTTCCTTGCTTACAGCTGGGTGTTTGAACCAAAATTAGAAGAGCTGTCAAACAACAGCCTGATATAGTCATACTCATGGAATCATACCTTATCATACCGAGGAAGTTGGATTCACATTGACTTCTGAACCCATGAAGTCTCACGGCACCATGTTAAACATAGGAAGGGAAACTCATGTTGATTACCACATACTGCGCTCCCTCAGCTGATGAATCGGTACTCATCCATGTTTAACAACACTTGGAGGAAGCGTCCTGTAGATTCTGGTCTTCCTTTATTCCACTGAGCTAGTGCAAAAGGAGTGATGTTTCACAAATGTCAGGTCACATGGAGCTTTGGAGTGTTCCAGATATCCTCTTTGTACAGTGACATTCGCTGCTTTTCACTTACAACAGTGTAAGACTCATGTTACATTTGGCTGGAGGAGAATCTGTGTCAACACTTGTTTGCAAATTGGCCAGGTGCGTGCAAGACTAGGGGAGTGTCAGGTTGGTGAAATGTGGGTAGACCTTTATGATCACAGAAAGTAAACACTGATAGGGCCATACCTTAACTTTAATATATTTTAATTAAACTAAAACCCAGCCCCTTAGGAGGTGGATGATGATTTTATATTAAAATGAAGAAATGTAAAGATAAATGAGTTTCAAAAGCAGATGAGAGGAATGTGAACAGAGTCACATTTGAGCTGCTGCAGGCAAACTGTGCTTGTGGGAGCTTTACTTGAACTGCAGCTGAGAATTACAGAATAGAGGAAATGGCGATTGGATTGCTTGCATGAATTAATGTTACTGATTCAGAAACTGCTCATCACCAAACCCTCTGCAAATACACATCTGAACGATTACTTGATCTTCAATAAATAGAACATCAGGAACTTTAAATGTTAGGCTGTGAACAGGAGATTAGAAACTGTAGCCTTGAAGGAACTGAGGTATTACATTTACATTCTGTTTGATTATGAGGATTAAAATAAACTCTAACATAAAATGCAAGACATACTTTAATCAATTTTGGGAGATGTGTTACCTCAGATCATTGTGGATCATTTACAGATTATAACCTCACTCACTTATTTAAACAGACTTCTGTGGCCTCACAGATTTGTATCATATTTACACTGTGAAGGAGTAATTTTCACATCAAGTAAAATGGGTTTGGTTTGCAGGTTCATCCCATGGCAGACTGCAGCCCATTTGGGAAAATCATTGAAGGTCCAACTGCTTGGAAGAAGTGGAAGCTACTTTCAAGATCTTAAGTCTCCAATGAGACAAAGCCATGTGTTGAATCAGACCAAAGCAGCAAGCTCAACAAAAACTGAAAGAACTGCAGATGCTGGAAATCAGAAACAGGAACAGAAATTGTTGGAAATGCTCAGCAGACGTGGCTGCATCTGTGGAGAGAAATCAGGATTAGCGTTTTGGGTCCAGTGACCCAGAACTGATGATAGCTAGAAAAAAGTTGCTTTTTATGCAGAAGATAGGGTGGGGACTGGGGATAAGGAGTACATGATAGGTGGGGAAAGAGCCCAAAGAGACAGAAGAACAGCTGGACAGACAAAGGAGTGGATAATGATCAGGCAAGGAGGGTGAATAGCTGTTAATGGGGACTGTTAATGTCTAACAATGGGGAGCTAGCTTGACTGACTCATCTGTCAAAGTGGATTTTGGATGAAATGTCAGAAGAGGGTTGCACTGAACAGATTGAGGTACATTCCACACAGTAGAAAGTGATGGAGCTGGATGTTGATACAGTATCAAAGTTTAGGCTCAAGTAAGAATATTTTCAAAGGCATGAGCTTGTCATTTAAGTAAAAGTACATCTTCAAACATAGATCTGTGACAGCGATATGACTGGAACAACTACTTCGTTTTGCATAGCACCTTTATGTTATGAATCATGACAAGAATAACATTGACAAGATTGAGTTATAGGATAATCAGGAGGGTTACTAGAGCGAGTAACTCACCTCTAGACTCCTCAAAGCCTGTCCTACAAGGCACAAGTCAGGACTGTCATGGAATACTCCCCACTTGCCTGGATGAATGCAGCCCCAACAACGCTGAAGAAGCTTGACACCATTGGGACAAAGCAGCCCACTTGATTAGCACTACATCCACAAACGTCCACTCCCTCCACAACTGACACTTAGCGATAGCAAGGTGTACTGTCCACAAGATGCACACTGCAGAAATTCACCAAAGATCCTCAGGCAACATCTTCCAAACCCAAGACCACTTCCCATCTCGAAGGACAAGGGCAGCAGATTTATGGGAACACCTGCACCTCCAAGCCACTCACCATCTTGACTTGGAAATATATCGCTATTCCTTCATTGTTGCTGGGTAAAAATCCTGGAATTCCCTCCCTAAGGTTGGTCAAACTACAGCACATGGACTGCAGTGGTTCAAGAAAGCAGCTCATCACCACTTTCTCAAGGGCAACTAGCGATGGGTAATAAATGATGGTCCAGACAGCAACACCCACATCTCAGAAGTGAATGACAAATATTTAATTCAGTTTGACCAATGTGTGTCATCATAGTTAAAAAAAAATTCAGCATAAGTCTTTGAGTATCAATGGCCACAATGTGTTTACCATTATTGCTTTCCATCTTCAAAATATTAAACTTTCCAAATATTTCCTGCAGACCCTTCTTATTGTGTCAAATATTCTGATTATGCATACCTAGGCGTTATCACCTTCAGAGGAAATTGGCAACTTGCCTCATGAATATCTACTGAAAGACAGGGTTTAGTTTGAAAAGGGTGTTCAGGTTTATCCCTTTATAGCAATCTGAGGAGAGCCATCACTGCAAGAGATTTGAAGCAGAAAGATTGATGGGCAGTGGAGACCTTAAGTTATAATAGTCTTAAAAAGGTGTTAAAAATATAAGATGGTGTAAGATTGCAAGATTCAGAATGTTATTTTCATTTAATTTAGAACAAAATTTGTAAGAGTTTCAAAAATGTAATGGGAAATATAAATTTACTCTCCCAGCCATTGAGCCTCCAGCACAAGAGACCTGTGCAATCTGTTGGAAAAGAATGACAATTAAGGGTTGTTAACAGAAACAAGAAAGCTAAATGGAGCAGAGCATTTGCAGACAGGATATTTAACAACAAGACAGTGGTTCTGCACAACTGTAAAATTACACTAGCAACAGGCAGAGCTCTGTAGTGTTCGACACGGTCTCAAAATTACAATGTTCAGAAAACTGAACACAGGAGAAGGAAATCTCAAGATATTTGAGTTCAGGTGTCTTAATTGGATGTGGACAATTTTGTTGAACACAACATATGATCAATACGAAGGTTCATGAATGATCAAAAAAGAGAAATGGTATGTTCTTCATAATCAGAAAGACAACATCATTGGCCTGGTGTTTTGTAAGTCAAAAAAAAAGCTTAACTATCAATAAAAGTTAGGATGACATATTCATAGATTCATACAATGCATAGAACATAGAACATAGAACAATACAGCGCAGAACAGGCCCTTCGGCCCTCGATGTTGCGTCGACCTGTGAACTAATCTCAACCCATCCCCCTACACTATCCCATCATCATTCATTTGCTTATCCAAGGACTGTTTAAATGCCCCCAATGTGGCTGAGTTAACTACATTGGCAGGCAGGGCATTCCACGCCCTTACCACTCTTTGAGTGAAGAACCTGCCTCTGACATCTGTCTTAGATCTTTCACCCCTCAATTTGCAGCTATGCCCCCTCGTACTAGCCGACATCATCATCCTAGGAAAAAGACTCTCACTGTCCACCCTATCTAATCCTCTGATCATTTTGTAGGTCTCTATTAAATCCCCTCTCAGCCTTCTTCTCTCCAATGAGAACAGACCTAAGTCCCTCAGTCTTTCCTCATAAGACCTTCGCTCCAGACCAGGCAACATCCTGGTAAATCTCCTCTGCACCTTTTCCAATGCTTCCACATCCTTCCTGTAATGGAGCGACCAGAACTGTACGCAATATTCCAAGTGAGGCCGCACTAGCGTTTTGTACAGTTGCAGCATGACATCACGGCTCCGGAACTCAATCCCTCTACCAATGAAACCTAACACACCGTATGCCTTCTTAACAGCACTATCAACCTGGGTGGCAACTTTCAGGGATCTATGTACCTGGACACCAAGATCCCTCTGCACATCCACACTACCAAGAATCTTTCCATTGACCCAGTATTCTGCCTTCCTATTATTCTTCCCAAAGTGCATCACTTCACATTTATCTGCATTGAACTCCATTTGCCATCTTTCAGCCCAATTCTGCAGTTTATCCAAGTCTCCCTGCAACCTGCAACATTCTTCCACACTGTCCACCACTCCACCGACTTTAGTGTCATCTGCAAACTTACTAACCCATCCACCTATGCCTGCATCCAAGTCATTTATAAAAATGACAAACAGCAGGGGTCCCAAAACAGATCCTTGTGGCACACCACTAGTAACCGGACTCCAGGCTGAATATTTTCCATCAACCACCACTCTTTGCCTTCTTTCAGAAAGCCAGTTTCTAATCTAAACTGCTAAATCTCCCTCAATCCCATGCCTCCGCATTTTCTCCAATAGCCTACCATGTGGAACCTTATCAAAGGCTTTACTGAAGTCCATGTACACCACGTCAACTGCCCTACCCTCATCCACATGCTTGGTCACCTTCTCAAAAAACTCAGTGAGGTTTGTAAGACACAACCTGCCCTTGACGAATCCATGTTGACTATCTCCAATCAAATTGTTGCTTGCTAGATGATTAAAAATCCTATCTCTTATAATCCTTTCCAAAACTTTTCCTACAACAGATGTAAGGCTCACTGGTCTATAATTACCTGGGTCATCTCTACTGCCCTTCTTGAACAAGGGCACAACATTTGCAATCCTCCAGTCCTCTGGTACTAAACCTGTAGCCAATGACGACTCAAAGATCAAGGCCAAAGGCTCCGCCATCTCCTCCCTAGCTTCCCAGAGAATCCTCAGAAAAATCCCATCCGGCCCAGGGGATTTATCTACCTTCACACCTTCTCGGATTGATAACACCTCCTCCTTACTAACCTCAATCCTACTAACCCTCAATGCAGAAAAGGCCCTTCAGCCCATTGAGTCTGCACCAACAAAACTACCACTGAAGGTGTGCTAATCCCATTTCCTGCACTTGTCTCATATCCTTGAATGTTATGATATTTGAAGTGCTCATCCAAATAATTTTTTAAAAGTTGTAAAGTTTCCAGCCTCCACTACCTGCCCAAGGCAATGCATTCCAGGTTCCCACCTCCAGCTGAGTGAAAAATTTCTTTTCCAAAATCCCCTCTGAATTTCCTGCCCTTTATTCTAAAATTAAATCCTCTTGTGATTGACCCCTGAACCAAGGGGAATAGCTGCTTTCTATTCACTCTGTCCCTCATAATCATATACATCTCAATCATGATGCCCTCAGTCTGTACCTCCTCTCTGCTATCACATCCTTCTTGTAATGAGGTGACCAGAACTGTATACAGTACAGTAGCTGTGGCCTGGCCAATGCTCTGTACCACACCACCATTACCTTCTTGCACTTATACTCTATGCTATGACTGATGAAAGCCAGTGTCCCATATGCCTTCTTAACTATCCTATTCACGTGCTCCACTGACTTCAGGGATCTGTGAATAATTACTCCAAAATCCCTCTATTCCCCTGGACTACCCAGTGTCCTGCCATTCATGAGGATAATTATGGTTGATTGGATGATGATGAACCTGCATTGTTGAGACCCTGTTAAAATGGGAGAAGTTGAAAGGGAAATATTTCTTTGGAAGGCAATGAAGAACACAATGAGGTGATCCAGGATGGGCAGCAATACAATTGTGTCTGGATACAATCCATTCTACAGGATGCACATATTCCTGTAAATACAATGTACATACTTTTAACAGTCCACTGTAATAAATGTCTTTTTGAATTTTTCAATACCACAACAACCACAATCAATAGCTTACGTTACAGGAGATGTCCAAAGTATCGATGCTTCAGATAAAATGTATAATGATAAATTATTATAACATTTTATTATAAAATATTATTCAATTATTTGGAGTATTATGTTCAGTTCTGGGCATCTCATTGGAGGAAGGATGTTAAATCCTTGAAGAGAGTTCAAAGTCAATTTACTTGAATAATCCCAGGAAATGTGGGATTTTAGATACAAGGAAAGGTTAGAGAAATTGAGCTTATTCTCCTTGGAAGTGACTATTGCTTGAGGTGTTCAAAACTATGAACAATTTTGACAGGGCAAAGAAGAATATTCTGTTTCTACCAGTTGGTATGACAGTAACTTGGGTCACAATTTCAAGTTTGTCAGCAAGAAAGCTAGGTGTGAGATGAGAAGAAACTTCTTTACTCAGAGAGTTGTCAGGATTGTAATGCATTGCCTGAGAGAGTGATGGAGGTGAATTCCGTTTGAGGTTTCAAAAGAAAGCTGGATATATATTTGAAAGGGATGAATTTAGAGGGCTACAGAGATAGGGCTGGAGATTAGGGCCAGCTGTGTAGGTCTTTTGGGAGCCAGGTCAAATGGCCTCCTTCTACATTGTAAAATTTTATGATTCTAAAATATCCTACTAGAGCGTAAATCACTTCAACCAGTCAGCTAATATGGGTTATGGTGTTGAAGAGACTTCAAGGTTGGCCCAAGACCCCAAATTGGCTCACAAATACCTTTCAGGGAAGAGAACTTGTTATCTTTTTCCAGTCTGTTTTCTATGTGACTCCCAGTTTCCATCAATGTGGCTAATCTTCTGCCATGGAGGGGAAGGTATTCCATTGTTAAGAAGGTGACTCGCAAAGATTTATTAGCAACAGACAGCATAGACAGTCAGCATGGACAGTCAGCATGGGCAGACAGCATGGACAGACAGCACAGGACAGTCAGCATGGACAGTCAGCACAGGACAGTCAGCATGGACAGACAGCACAGGACAGTCAGCATGGACAGTCAGCATGGACAGTCAGCATGGACAGACAGCATGGACAGTCAGCATGGACAGACAGCATGGACAGACAGCATGGACAGACAGCATGGACAGACAGCACAGGACAGTCAGCATGGACAGTAATTCTTGACCTTAGCAGTGATCCTTATAGGCAGTATGTGAAAAAAAAAAATAAGTTTACAAACATTACAACTTGTAAGCATGTCTGTGCTGAACACCTACTGATAGTAGTCCCTGGAGAATGCAGTAAAGGATTTTAAAGAAGTGGAAATTCAGAAGACAGTGAAAAAAAGAGCAAGATGAGGAAGAAGGCAGATGGTTATGAGCAGAATCAACCATGTAAGTAATGAATGGAACTCTAGCTGAACTAGCTTTGGATAGATTGTAGTTTGCAACTTTGTTGGGAGAAAACTCCAGCCAGGGGTAGAGGTTGTGCAGTAATACAATCCTCACTTCACCGCATTACCATGTGAGGGATTTACTCACACAGACAGTGTGGGATACTGAATCACAGAATGCCTGCAGTGTGGAAGTAGGCTGTTAGGCCCATTGGGTCCACACGAACCTTCCAAACAGTGTCTCACCCAGACCCAAACCCCCACCCCATCCCTGTAACACTGCATTTTTCATGGCTAACCCATCTAGCCTGTACAACTCCAGACACTACGGGCAATTTAGCATGGCCAATCCACCTCACGTGCACATCTTTGAACTGTGTGAGGAAACCCATACAGACACGGGGAGAAGCAAAGTCCACACAGACAGTCACCTGAGGCTGGAATCAAACTGGGTCCCTGGAGCTGTGAGGCTGCAGTGCTAACCACTGAGCCACTGTGCCACCCTGCACCAAGAAGATTCTGTGCACAGCTATCTCTGAATCACTAATAGTGACCTGCATTACTAGTTACTGTCTCCATTTAGGGAACATCTTGATCCCATCAGAAGTTGAAACGTGGGGAAATCTCACTTTATAACATCATTCATCAAAGCCCAGGGCGAAGGCCTTCGAGAAAATAGATAGCACAAAACAATAAGAAATATTTTTATTTTCTATTTGTTGAGCTGAGATATGAAAAAGGAATAAGTGTGTGCAGTTGGCATAAAAGTAGTAATTCAGCTTGAGTGGAGGAAAGGTTCAGAGACTCTCTTGTTGTAGCTATTTAATAAAAATAGAGTCAGTTGACATTCAAGGAGTGGAGAAGGACAATGTGAACAGAACTAATCTTTTTTAATTCATTAACAGGATGAGGATGATACTGGCTAAGCAGCATTTATTGCCCATCCCTAATCCCAGTTCAGAGTCAACCACATTGCTGCGGGTCTAGAGTCACACATACTAGCAAGGAGATCAGGGAAGAGTTGTGTTCAAAAATTATTCAAACAATGGTGCGTAGAGCATTCACAAAACTAAACAGACCTAAGTAATGGAACAGTTCCTTCAGTATCTGCATTATGTTTGTGGTGTACCCCTGATCTCCACATGGATCATACGGTACCATTGCACACTCTGCAACAGATTTGCAAGCCACACTCGATCATCTCAATTTCATTTGTATGACATTTGGCCTGACCTAAAACTAAGCTCATATCAACCCAAATCTAGTCAACCAAGCAGTGCTTTCTTCAATAAAAACAGGAAGTGGTGGAATGGGTTGAGCACTTTGCATTTTGATAAAGGGTGTGTCACATATATTGCAACCGTTTTTGGAATTTGGATTTTTTCAAATCAGTTTGGTCAGTTCTATGAAGAATTTTCTTAAACAGATCAGAAAGTCAATTTGAAACAGTCATCTACATGCATTAGTTTTAAGAAAGCACAAGAGTTCAGTAAATTCTTCAGCAGATCCTGATGCTGTTCATCACCGAAATGTTTATGTTGCTTGGTTTATGCCACCAGACTCTGGCAACTATTTATCGCAAATTATCACAAAAGGCCATGGTTGAGGAGGAGCTCCAACAACTGGTCAGTTTCATCAGCTCAGCCAATTAAAAACTATAACAGCAAGTGCTTGACAACAAAGACCTCTGCTTACAAAGTAGCAATTGTCATGTCTGCCTCTTCTCCACCTATCCTTTCCTCCATTCATCTTCTATCCGCCTCCCCCTCTCTCCCTATTTATTTCAGAACCCTCTTCCCCTCCCCCATTTCTGATGAAGGGTCTAGGCCCGAAACATCAAGCTTTCCTGCTCCTATGATGCTGCTTGGCCTGCTGTGTTCATCCAGCTCCACACCTTGTTATCTTCTCATGTCTACATTCCTGAGCCCTGAAACATGTTTCAGGAATATACAGGAATGAGAGAGTAATTCCACAAACAAATTCCCCCACCACATCCTCTAGATCCAATGTAGTTTTCCCTTGAAGCCAGCTCTGCAACCACTGAAGCAAAACTGCCCCAAAAGTCAGGTACAATGGACTGGACCTCAGGGTTCATTGCTGGGTCCATCTCTGTCTGTTGCGTATGTTAGTGATCTAGACATGAATGTAAGAGGTATGATCAGTAAGGTCACTGATGACACAAAAATTTATGATGCTGTAAATAGCGAGGAAGAAAGTCTTAGATAACAGGACGAAATAGATAGGCTGGTCAGGTGGGCTGAATAGTGACAAATCGAATTTAATCTTGAAAAGCTTGAGGTAATGTATTTTGAGAAGATTAACAAGGCAAGGGCGTACAAGTTGAATGGTAGGACTCTAGGAGGTACACAGGATGAGGGGCACCTTGGTATGGATATACATAGATTTTTGAAGGCACTAGAATAGGAGTAAAATGTGGTTAAGCAGATAAATGGGATGTCAGCCTTTATTAGGCTGGGTTCTGAATCCGAGAGGAAGGAGATTATGATGAAGCTGTCCATTATTTAGGCTACAGACAGAGTACTTTGTGCAGTTCAGATGACCACACTATAAGAAGGATGTGGTTGCATTGTAAGGAGTGCAGGGAAGATACACCATGATGTTGCCTGGGTTGGAACAATTCAGCTCTGAAGAGAGACTAGATAGACCAGGGTTGTCTTCATCGAGCAGAGAAGGCTGAGGAGCAACCTGATTGAGGTGGACAATGTTGTGAGGAGCGTAGGCCAGCTACGTGGGGAAAATTTTTTCTCTTTCATAAAGGGATAAATAACCAGGTAAGGTAATAAAAGGCAGAAAACTTAGAGGGAATTTAAGGAAAAAATTGTGTCATATGTTAACCAACCCAAATCATTCTAATTGATAGTTCAGCGCAATAAAACGGTCCTTAAAAAATATCAATTTCTGCAAATTGTAATGGATTTTGTATCAGATTGTTTTTGTATTACATTCCTTTTACCTTATCCCTAAGGCAGAAATGCTGCAGCATATTTGTATCTGTGTCTGTCAGTGTCTCTATCAGTGTCAATGATTGTGTGTGTGCATCTGTATCTGCTTCAGTGACTGTGCGCACGTCTGTATCTTTGTAACTGTGTCAGTGATTGTCTGTGGCACTGTCTGTATCTGTGTCAGTAATTGCCTGCGTCTCTATATCTGTGTCAGTGATTACTGCTACTCTCTCTGTTTGACTTTTACTGGGTTTCTGTCCCTCTACCTGGGTCAATCAGTATTTGGATGTCTCTGGCCTATGTCATTAGGCAGCACCTGAGCTCCTTGGATGCCAACTTATAAAATGGTATCATGACATTTAACATGCTTGTGGTTGTCAGAGAGAATTTACATTGACGATGGTCCAGAATAGGACAGGGCTGATGAGCGTGTCTCTGCCTGTGTCATTTAGTGTTTGATAGCACACCATTCATAAGCTGCTGCATTAGGCTGGCTCATTATATACAGTCAACCAGAAGAGGAGGCCCATGCAAATTACTTCCCAATTTTTACCAGGGTTTATGTTAATTAATGAGGTGTTCAGATAAACTGAGGACACAGGTTAAGAGGTAGGTTGAGTGATTTGCTCTCTCTCTCACACAAACACACACATGCACATACACACACACGCACACATGTGCTCACACACACGCACGCACACACATGCACACACGCGCTCACACACACACGCACATGCACACATACACGCACACACGTACACACGCAAGCACACACACGTGTGCACACGCAAGCACACACACATGCACACACACATATGCACACACACACGCACACATGCACACACACATACATTTACACACAGACAAAGGCGCACACACACACACACACACACACACACACACACACACACACACACAATTCCAATTTTCAGTCAGATAGCTGGAGTATCAGTTTGAATAGAAAACAAAGACTGAAATTAATCTTTCAAATTCTCCAATAAACCCTAACTAATACCTTATAAACAGGAGAAGAAAGCTGTTACATTTTGGTTTTGTATTTTCTACAACACGTGCTCCTCATTTTTCCCCAATATCAATAATTTAACCTGCTAATCCTAAATCACGTGTAAAATTTACAAAATATTTTGGATATCACAATTAATCTTATAGTGCCAGTTTCCTACTGCAGATATTCTTTGTTCAAGTGATCAAGTACAAAGCCTTTGATTTCTTTCCCCTGCTATCCACTGGTGGGATGGTCCTGGGTGGTCAGGATATTTCGGTGTAAGTTATTGTGAAATGGCATGGTTGTAAAGCTTGTCCAAGTCTGCCTGTTCCACAAGGCTGCAGACCAGTTCTGGATTTAAACATCCGCCATTCCAGGCCATCCACTACCCAATAAAATTCGAAAGAGCTGCAGATGCTGTAAATCAGGAACAAAAACACAAGTTGCTGGAAAAGCTCAGCAGGTCTGGCAGCATCTGTGAAGGAAAAAACAGAGATAACGTTTTGAGTCCTCAGATACATTACCGCTTCCCTCACTCTATGACCATGTTTAAAATGGACACTTCTGATAGCAACACAATGTACAAACAGGGATGTGACCTTTGATTTCTAACAAAAGATGTTGTTGATGTAGTCACCGTGACAACCATGTATTGACTCTGACATTTGACCTGAACTAATTGCACAGGTACAGCTCACCTGGAGTGGGATATTAGAGATGGATCATCTGCTGAGCCAGAGATGAATTGGGTCATTGGATTGGAGAGGACTTGACAAGAGGTGTTCCACAGTTGGCTCAGATGGACTGGGATCAGGAACAGCAGAGTTTTCCAAATCAGCCCACCAGCCCACCCCACTCTCACCATGTAAATGAAGTTACAAAAACAAAGTTGCTGGAAAAGCTCAGCAGGTCTGGCAGCATCTGTGAAGGAGAAAACAGAGTTAACGTTTCGGGTCTGGTGACACTTCCTCAGAACAGTTCTGAGGAAGGGTCACCGGACCCGAAACGTTA
>JAHRHZ010000029.1:35782379-35825451 GCA_024137785.1 Ginglymostoma cirratum | reverse complement strand
GAGAAAACAGAGTTAACGTTTCGGGTCCGGTGACCCTTCCTCAGAACTGTTCTGAGGAAGTGTCACCAGACCCGAAACGTTAACTCTGTTTTCTCCTTCACAGATGCTGCCAGACCTGCTGAGCTTTTCCAGCAACTTTGTTTTTGTTCCTGATTTACAGCATCTGCAGCTCTTTTGGTTTTTATGTAAATGAAGTTTCCTGGCTGCAGTTTGAGAGTCAGCTAGTGGTCATTTTAAGGGTTCCTCCTTAACGCATCAGTCGATCATAATCTTGTCTCCAGGTCACGAGGTTTAAGGTTCAGGTCTTACTCCAGGACATGAGTTAGAAAAATCATGCAGACTCACCTATGCAGCAGGGAGTGTTGGCGCTGCAGAGACAATCCTAAACCAAGGTCAACCCATGTGTTTGCTTGGGGCAATGTCAAATAATTCCTGGTTCTCAATGAGGAGCAGGGGAGCTCTCCCCAGCATCATGACCAATATTTATCCTTTAATCAACATCACAAAACACGCACTGTTGTTTATGGCAGGTTTCTGTGTGAAATTAGCTGCTGTGTTCCCTACATCATTCCAGTAGCAAACCGCACTTCATCTGTGGGCATGAAAAATGTTAAAGAAATAGCTGCAGGTGTTTCTCTCTCTTGCTTTCTCAAATGTGGCAATTTGCATTTGTATTAATCTTACATTTAAAGTCTTGGTCAAAGAGGTAGGTTTTAAAGAGCATCTTTAAAGAGGGAGGGAGACAATGAGATTGAGGGAGGGAATTCCACAGTTTTGGGCCCAGGCAGCTGGAGGCATGGCTGTTAATAATAAGGCAATCGAAATCAGGGATCATTGAGAGACTGGAATTCAACAAGTGCAGTTGGGTAGTAGAGCTGGAGGAGAATGGGGAGTTGGGGTGGGACATTTTTCTAGATAGAATACACTCTGTAACTACAAATAGCCACACTGGTATTTTCACATAGTATGGACTTGACATGGTGTAAAACCAGAGTTAGCAACCTGCACTCAAACTGGATGGCACCATTTTTCATTCTAATAGCTGCCAGGTTTAGTGCCCAGAGCACTGAGTGGATTACATTACTCCATTAGGGGCTGCAGGACCTGATCAGGAGTCATTGAGTGTCTGAAGTACATCCTACTAATCGAGTCAAATTTACAATGCACTTTGACTATTTTTATTACAAAACTACATCAGTGAATAAATAGAAAGGTAGCCAGTTGTCGAATAAACGTAATGATGTGACATTTCTTGTTCCATTTCTTTTAACTGCTCACATTTATTAATAATGGTGCGTTGATATTGTGACACGTGCTTAGCCCAACACGACTACCTTTTAATCTGAGACGGCATTTTCTGCAAGGCACAGCCTGTGTATTATACTGAGAGGTAACTGCAGGGCAAGTGCAGCCATGTGCCCAGTCACTCAACCCAAACTTTTCAACCTCCCAATATAACCAGTTCCATTTCTTCCATCCCTTCATGCCCAGCACCAACCCTTTCTCATCCCCAGTGACCTATCCACACAGCCTCTGTATCCTTCCTGTCATTCCCACACTCTGTTGGCTGGACGGCTGATTTACAATGCAGAGCGATGCCAACATTTAGGTTTGATTCCTGCACCAGCTGAGAATACCACAAATGACTCTCCTTCACAGCTTCTCCCCTCACCCAAGTTGTAGGGACCCTCAAGTTAAACTACCACCAGTCATCTTTCTCTAATGAGCGAACAGCCCTAAGTCTCAGTAAGACTATGGCAACTTTACTTTTTGCTCATCTAAATAGAAACACACCAAGGAAAAACCTTTCCAAATTTGTCTTTTGCTTCACAAAATTGTTTAAAGGGGATTCACTGAAAATCCTGGGAAGTTAGGTCCTCTGCACATTCAAGTATAGATCCAAACATCACTCAGTTCTGGTAAGTTTACAACATTCAAATCCCAGTTGCTTTGAGCAAATAAAAGTGATGACATTCAGCACCACACTACTGAGTTTATTTCATCAACATCATGTTTATAACATTTATCACTCAAGGTGATACATCTGCCTTCAGAGGAAATCTTGTGAAGGAAGTCTGGTAATGACCATATCAATTGCTAAGATCAGGAATAAGAGAAACAGCTCTGTAGCAGAGATTTGCATACCAAGTAGTTTGAGTGGTACCAGATTAACTGAATGTAATCAAGTTCCTTTTTTACTGACTTAACTGAGGGAGCAGCAAGGAAGCTAAGTGGTTAGCACCACTGCTTTACAGCGCAAGGACCTGGGTTTGATTCAACCTTCAGGTGACTGTGTGTGGAGTTTGTACATTCTCCCTTTATCTATGCGGATTTCCACTGGGTTCTCCTATTTCCTTCCACAGTCCAAAAATGTGCAGTTTAGGTGGATTGGCCATGCTAAATTGCCCATACTGTCTAGGGATGCACAGGTTAGGTGAGTTAGCTGTGGGAATGCAGCGTTACAGGGATGGAGTGGGTCTGGGTGGGATGTTTTTGGGAGGGTCAGTGTAGACTTGATGGGCTGAATGGCCTGCTTCCATGCTGTAGGAATTCTATGCCCATAAATTGAAGCTAGTTTTTTGCATAAGATTGCTGGCCTTTATGAGGATTTACTGCAATTGATACCATCTTCATGAACAAATACATTTGCATCCAGGAGTTTAAAATTGACAATTATTTAACCCCAAACCCTGGTCCTAACCAGTGCACACCTGCAGAAACTCCCACATAGTTTTGAATGTAAATCTGAGAAAATGATGGTGGGCATCAATCATGAAACAGATAGATTTATAGACCGTGAAATGGAAAAACAACCTTCCAGGGAGATCGCAACAGTCACAGTGCTTTGGGGTCCCAATTCTTGATGTTATAGACAGTCAAACAACATCAATGCAAATTGACATTGTTAATGTAATTTACAATCGATTTGTCTGCATGCTCCCCACATTCAATTCCCCCACTATTGGTGCATCTGTTACCAGAGTGTAGGTAAATACAATTAAATGAGCTTGTCATCACTTTGTCCTTTGCACTTGAGAGTGTTGGCCCTTTCATGTCTCTGTTAGCCCTAAGGCCTGATAATCTTAGAGAGGAAAAGAAAACATTGTTTTTACAATGTCTGATGTGCTCCATGGATTTGCTTTATTTCACACACCATCTATTTCACAACCACTTTGCAGATATTCCATGCCATGACAACACTGCACACCTAAACATCTTCACCGCGCAGAACAGCAAAAAGAACCTCCACCGTGTTCGTTATTTCCCACTCAGGTATCAAACAGACACAAATTACTCTCCCACCAAAACAAATCAGCAACAAGTGCAGGCAACGAATCGTATATTTATCTCTCTCCTATTTTAAGCAAAATGCTTCCTTCACACAGAGACTAATCTCTTCGCAAAAAAAGATGTTTTCTCCTTTGCTCAAATACTCTTTATAGTTGCTTGATGTAACGCTGTTTCTGGATAGTTCCGTCGTAGAGCGGAAAGTGGATAATAATCGGCCGCTTCATCTCTTCTGCAAACTCATTAGCCTCTGCTCATCGCCAATCAAAGCATTTCTGTGGCTGAAAGCTCACTCTCATCAATTAGGTTTAATCCATAAATCTGTTGCAGTTTCAAAACCTACTTTCATACGCACAACAAAGGAAATGTCTCGATTTAATGACGTGTTTGATCATTAATCATTTTAAGACATGAATTTTCCAAGATTGATGGTTAATTGATTGATTATAGGAAGGATCAATAATTGCCCTGCTAAGAATATTCAGTGTCTATGTTTTGGAGCTCACATCTGCAGTTACATTTCTTCAATCTTTCTCCGAACTTTACAATTTTCAACGTATGTATAGTGATAATGTAACTTTAAAGCAGTAAATCCTTTTAGATACCATCTTCTTGGTTCTCGTCTGTGTGAGCGATCTTACATCCTGCACCCAGAGAATAGAACCACTATATAAAAAAAACACACACATACATTCACACACACACACACACTCGCACACACCTCTTTTGGTACAGTGATAGTGTCCCTACCTTTAAGTTAGGAGGCCTGGATTCAAGTCCCACCTGCTCCAAAGATGTGTCATTATATCTCACTCAGAAAATATTATTGTTGAACTCCAACTGCAGTAAAAGTCAATGGAAGTACTTCCCAGATTTTAACCAAGGTAGGTTTTCATCTGTAATAACTGGTTCCTCAATTAGTATTAACTATCAAAAATTCATGAGTAACTTTGGTGCTAAATTTTCACTTTTAGCCTCATGATACTTAAGTCTCCAGGAAAATGCATCCCCAAAGCAGTTCATTAGTCCTAATAGTCAGAGACCAGCCAATTGTCAGTGGTTACTGCAATGGTATCAACGGCACTAATGAGAAACTGTTCACAAGTTATCCAGGTTTATACCTTTAAGTTCTCACATCCCGATTGAACTCCAGAATGAACCATCTCACTGACGTCCCACAGACAATTCAGGATTGCATTATGAAACTGAGGAAAGAAGGCTATTTTAAAACACCAAATGAAAGTAAGATGACAAGTTCCTTGCAAACACAGAATGAAAACTCTATTTTTATCACATCGCAATCAACTGAAAATCTAATCTTACAGAATGAGCACATCACAGAGATCACCAACAAAATGTTCCGTGTTTAAGATTGCACCCAAAGTTAAAATAACTCCAGGATGTCAAATATTTGTTGAGTTTACATTTGAGTGTCCCATCCTACCCAGAAACATGTATATCAGTTGTACTTGGTAAAAGAAACTCAGAAAAGGGCAACATTTTAACTATTGCAGAGGAGATTCACCAGGATGTTGCCTGGAGTGGAGCGATTCAGCGACAAAGGCAGGCTGCACAGCCTTGGTTTATCTTCCTTGGAGCAGAAGAGACTGAAAGGGTAATGGTTGAGATGTACAATATTCTGAGGGGTATAGACAGGATAGATGGAGAGAAATTTTTCCCCATGGTGCAGTGGTCATTAACAAGAGGGCACCATTTTAAGGTAAGGAGCCAACAGTTTAGAAGAGATTTAAGGTTGGTGGGGGTCTGGAACCCACTGTCTGAAGTAGATGCAGGACCCATCAAAACCTTTAAGAAGCACTTAGATGAGCACTTGAAATGCCATGGCATATAAGGCTACAGGTCAAGTGATGGCAAATGGGGCTGTAATAGATAGATGTCTGATCACCAACAAGGATATGACGAGGCCAAAGTGCTCGAAAACCTCTACGACTATAATTATATGTTGACTCCCCAACTGGGTATGTTCACTGTTGAACCACAATGTAACTAAAAAGTATCATCACTTGTGTTTGTCTGCTTGTCCAACGAAATTTCATTTGAAGATATTTCTCATAACTTCTAAAAGTTTTCCTTTTATTTGTTTCTCCTGATGATATCATCACTAGTCCTCCAGAAAACAAAATACTTTTTTGCTAGCTTCAGTGATTTAGTGAAGATACAATACCCCTGCTTCATCTAGTTTGGCCATTACCTTGACTCTTTTTATCCTTTTCTCTCTGGCTTTATGATGTCATCTTTGCTGTTATCCTTCACAAATGCACCTTAAATCCTGTCCTTGCTGTTCACTATTTCATCAATTGTTCTCATTTTTAGTGACAGTGCTGTGCTGGAGTGATTATGACCAGCTTGCAATTACTGGAACCCTTGGCTCTAAAGGATGGTGAACTTATAATGAAGAGAGGAATGGAATTTGGTGTAATTGTACCTTATCCAAACCTCGTTATCTTGTTTCCACCAGAATTAACTGCTGGATAGGGAGGCCAATGGTTTACCACCAACTGAAGCCCTCAATTAACTAATTAAGGAGTTGCACCACCACTGGGGTTAACCCAGCAGCAAGCAGGTTTGTGACTTACCAAGCAGGTCAAGCTCTGTGAGCTGAGAGTTACCTCCTGGAGAGAGGGGGCAAGTTCTCCCATCAAAGGCAATTAATGCCTGATTGAGGGACTGGTCATAGGGCGGTGCCTGTTGGATACCACTCCCTGCCCTTTCAGTTTTCAGAAGTGACAAGACCCACCACACCAGAGGAACATATAAATTCAGAACAGAGCAGAACCCCAACACTTTGATTAGAGGTTGCACTGATGATGTTGCCTAGAAAGGGTAACACCACAGAACGACCAGCTCGGCGAGCTAACAAACTGCATCCACAACCCGAGCTACAAATTTTTGCTACGACCTTAACTCCCTTCCCTGCATTCCAAACACCGTACTCACCCTCTCACTGTAACCACCAACCCAAGAAATCCCAGCAGTCATTCCCCCAGTTCATCTATTACTCTCTGAACAGCTCTCCAGACTCTGAACAGACTCTGGAGGACTCAACTAGATTCTATAGCCAGGGCTAGACATCCAATAGAGTAAGAGAGACAATGTCATTTGACACTAAAGGAAGACAACACAGAAAGTAATCTCATTATTTACTGAGTGACAGGTAGACAGGCTAATTAGGGGGAAAAATTTCACATTCTCCAGTAGAATTAACTCAAAACGTTTGAGAGTTCTGTTACTGCATACAAAAAAAAATTCAGAAAGAAGAAGATACATCTCTTCAAGTGGGGAGGACAATGCTACATAGATTGGGGGCTGGTTAGCTTGCTTGGCAAGACAATTAGTTTGTGATGCAGAGCCACACTAACAGTGTGGCTTCAATTCCTGCATTAGCTGAGGTTACTGTGAAGGCTCTGCTTTTGAAATCTTGTCCTTCACCTGAGATGGGCACCCTCGGGTTAAACTCACCATCAATTGTCTCTCTGATGAGCAAACAGGACTATGATGACTTTACCTTTTACAATCTGACGGCAATCAATTATAGCATAGTTATTTGTTTTGTATCTTCATACACACACACATACACACAGTTACTCTTTTTTTTCAGAAGAGTGGCAGAGCACTGGAAGGATTGATAGGCTGATTGCCAACCTGTTGAACTGCCTCATGAATGCTGCACTGAGGCTGGATAAGTTCATGCAGTTGAGACACTTGGGAAAACCGATTCACTGTCTCGCCAATCTACTCAAACCACTCTTGTGTAATCAGCAACTCGACTCTACATTTCAGATTTCAACACTCCAACCCTCCATGAGGGCATTTTCACAAGGAATTGAGGAATCAACATCTGCCATTGTATAACTTTGACTTGGCTTCCAATTCCCCTGGTGCCAGCATAAGGAGCATCCTGCATGGTGAAGTGCTGCCATGTCTGGCAGTCATTTCCGACTCTGAAGAAGGCACATGTTGGTTTTATAATTATTTAGTTAAACATTACAAATTGCCTTGTGCATATTGCTTCAGCTAAACAAGGTACTGGCAATTATAACAGTCAAACTATAATGAAATATATCCTGCTCTAAAGATAGGAGTATGTCATTTAATGGGATTTGCCTTTTTGCTCTAGTGTAGGGCACAAATTCCTAGCTTTATCTTCAATTTTGTCTCTTACTTTTCCATCTGCTCATTGAAATACAATAAAGCTTTTTTTAAAAATTAAAATATTTCTTCCTGGAGCGTAGGCATCACCGAGGGGCCAGCATTTATTACCCATCTCTAATTGCCCGTAAGGAGGCGATGGCGAGCTGCCTCCTAAAATGCTGCATTTCTTGTGGTGTAGGGGTAACCATAGTGCTGTTAAGGAGAGAGTTTCAGTGACACCAAAGGAATGGCAGTGTAGTTCCAAATTAGAACAGTGTCAACTAATCCTTTCAGCATCACAGGCACTTGGATCTACAACAATTTCTGAAATGTCCTGTTTCCGTGCCTCCTTTTCTCTTGTCAAGTATTTGTTAACACTTACATGAAGGACAATATGGTTAGAAATATACAATTGTGTCCTTGAAAATTTTTTATGCCAAATGTTTCAATACAATAGATGCACTGTAATGCTTCACAAAGTGGTATTGATGGACAGGGCACTGTAGAACAAAGTGCATGCCAATTTTCAATACTGAAGCAGATTTTTCCATTCACGAGAATAGCAGAGCTTGCTGTTGTCATTCCTACAATGGCATATCATGGTCACTGCAATTGTCAGTCACTGACCAACTTCAATGATAATACTTTGGAATTACTTTCTCAAATTAACTTGACCTATTCCAAATAGTTGCACCAATTGCAAGTTCTTAACCAGTCAGCAACAAAATGTTACCATCAGGCACCACCATGCCATACAAAGCAAGGCACATCACTGTACTTACTGTATCACAATAGCTTAATGGTAAAATTACTACCTTACATACCTCTTAATTTTATATAGCCACATAATCTTGCATGGCAGAAATTGCAAGCAAAATATAAAACAGATGCGGAATGGGATTACAGTAGATAGGTGCTTGATGCCTGATGTGGGCATAGTGGGCCGAAGGGTCTTTCCCATGCTGTTAAACTTTCCGACCCAAAACCAACTGAGACAGTGAAAAGATATTTAAAACTTGTATGTAGTCCATTAAAAGTCCCAAATCCCAATTTATTCCAAAAAATAACTGGTACTGTTTCTAAAAATAGAATATTAATTCTCCAAACTGAACACACAATTTATTTTTACACAGCCGATTTGCTGGATTGGTATTGGAATAATCTCACTTCAATTATTCACTTTTCTTTCGTGAAAGCTGCTGTCTCATACAAGGTTGAAGTGCCTCCATTTGAAGTGGAAATGTTAGTGCTCAATACACCGGGGAAAAATCACACTTCAACGGCTGAACTACTGAGTAATTAATTAATATTTAAAATACAGTAAAATCAGAATGCAAGTAATCAATTATAAACATTCATCTAAAGGTTTGCCTGGACTTTATACCTCAAACCTGCCTCAAACCATTTTCTCCTCAAATTTAAATTACAATAAAATATTACATTTAATAGCTATCGGAATCTACCCAATACAATCAGTCTTACCTTGGGTAATTTTCCCTAATTTTAGTTAAGTACTCAAGCTTCTCACTTCACCAGCATCTGCGCTGATCTGGTCCTTTGAGAGGTACGAGACAGTGTGATTTGAAATCTCTAATCTCAGATGTACAGTTACTGCACGTCTGTAGCACTCTGTCTCCGATTGGCCACGGCTGATTCCTTTCCCTTTCATCTCTCATACCTTCGCTCTCCCCGTTCCTTCTCATTTCTTCCGAAATACTTCAGGGCAAAGTAAAGAACGATCACAGGAAGCAAAGGGCGCCTTTGCCCAAGAAATGTTAATTAATAAAAGCAAAATAAAGAGAGGCTTGCAGTCTAATTTGCAGCCCTGTTGAAAAATGGTAGCATTTGAGCTGTACTGTAAACTCATCAATTCTGGGCAGAAGGATTTTGCTAGTCAGGTGGAGTGAGAGCACACAGACGGAGAGATAGAAGCACTTTGCAAAAGGGCTGCTAATAAATTTCACACACTGTGCAAAACCGTTGCATCCACTAAACACTTGAACTCATTCATCAGAAAGCCACAGTCCGCCACTAACTGTGTGCTTCAGCTCAAAGGATATTCTTTAGTGTCCTGATTGGGAACAGCTTAAGACAAATAGAAATCATTCGTGAAATTGCATTTAAACTGGTCAGGAGCAAGAACAAATTCGAAAATATGCAAGAAAAAAATCAGCAGCATCTGAACCAGAGAGGTGGGGATTATTTACACTCTCATCATATAAAACAGTTCCGATCAGCTTCATACAAAATTCATAGTGAAATCATCACCTTGTTCCACTTACTGTCTCCTTCAGTTTAAATGAAAAGTACTGGAAGACGAAATAACAGCTGTGATTCTACCTAAAACTATGGATACCCGAACTAAAGGTATAATTAACAGAGCATCTGTGCAGCACCTCCTACAGGCATCATTACATGTGCTATCACTGGGGGATGTGCAATGAACCATCTCGGACAACTGATGTGGGCCACATTACTTTGAAAACCAAGGCCAGCTCAGCAAACCACCACACGTTGTTGTCTGGCCTCCACGTTTTCTGGTAGCAGTTAGAAGTTGAGTCTTTTCCTCCCATTTCCTGTTCCAACAAATGCATCAGACAGATCTGTGTGGCTGACTTTGTACTGTTCAGTGACACACTCTTATCAGGAGAATCGCAGGATGAATGATCAGCCTGAGGCTAGGTAACTTATTAATTCATTCACATAATATGGGCATCGCTGGCTGGGCTGGCTTTCATTGCCCTTAATAAGGTGGTGGCAAGCTGCCTTTTTAAACTACTGCAGGCCATATGCTGTAGATAGACCCACAGTGCTGCTGGGGGTAGAGTTCCAGATTGTGACCCAGCAACAGTGAAACAACAGTGATATATTTCCAAGTCAGGATGGAGAGTGGCTTGAAGGGGAACTTGCATGTGGTGGTGTTCCCATGTATCTACTGCCCTTATCCTTATAGATGGAAGTAATTGTGGGTTTGGAAGGTGCTGCCTGAGGATTTTTGGTGAATTTCTGCAGTGCATCTTGCAGATGGTACACATTGCTGCTGCTGAGCAACTTTGGAGGAGAGGATAGATAATTATGGATGTGATGCCAGTCATGCGTCTGCTTTGTCCTGGATGGTGTCAAGCTTCTTGAGTGTTGTTGGGGCTGCACCCATCCAGGTAAATGGGGGGTATTCCATCACACTCTTAACTTGTGCCTTGTAGATGTCGGACAGGCTTTGAGGAGTCAGGAGGTGAGTAACCTGCTCTATTATGTATGGCTAGTCCAATTTAGAGTCTGGGTAATGGTATCTGCAGTCTGGCCAGCTGAACCAGTGAAGGTAGATGGAGGCCAATCAGTCAGGATTCCGGTTCTTGATCAATGTCCTGTGACCATTTCTGGGAAGTGTTGTGTTCTAAATGACCTGACTTGGCTTTGAGGAAGGTCATGGGTAGATCAGTGCTGGCACTCAGGATCCAATCTTGTGGCACTTCTAACAGCAGGATTAGAAGTGGAGATGGGGGAGGATTGAAAAATCAGGGTAAAGGGTGAAAGGAGGTGGAAGTGCTCGACTTCTCCCTGCTACCATTTTGCCATTGGAAGGGAAAATGGAGGATGAGCCTTCTAATCCGAGGCCAAATGTCCTGTGGCCAATTAAAGCCTCTTCCTGGTACTGTTAGCTTTTACCAGTTTTGGACAGGTTCTCTGCCAGAGGAGGAGACTGCCAACTTCCATGTGGGCTTGGTGATAGGGTGGCAAGGATGGTTAATGGGCATGCTGAAGCCTTCAGAATGAAGGCATGGTGGCTCAGTGGTTAGCACTGCTGTCTCCCAGTACTAGCAACCCTGGTTCAATTCTAGCCTTGGGTATATGTCTGTATGCAATTTGCACATTCTTCCCACATCTGTATAGTTTCTTCTGGGTGCTGTGGTTTCATCCCACAGTCCAAAGATGTGTTGGATTGTCCATGCTAAATTGCCCATTATGTGTAAAATAGATGGATTAGACATGGGAAATGCAGCATTACAGAGATGGGGTGAGTCTGGGTGGGATGCTGTTTTTGGGCCAAATGGCCTGTTTCCACACTACATGGATTCTATGATTTTATGGCCTACATAACCAAATACTCACCTTCAGGACAGCCCACCTCACTGAGCCAATAGAGAGACAGAAAATCCACTTGCAACACACTGGAAGCACCTAAGACATGGATACTCCCAACTTTCTGAATTACCAACATGACAATCAGCACTCCCACAGAATCTAGTCCTCAGGGTATTTATGCTTCAATGTGAAGATTTGCAGAACTGCTTGGAATGTAACCATAACCAAAACCAGGATCTTCAAGACAGGGTGAAATTAATTGGATTTTCACTTTCATAATAATGAGTAGAAGACTCACTCAGAGATCAGTCCAATACATTCACTACCAGCCATTACCATCCCAAAAACACCTTTTGATTTACAGCAACATAAAATTGTAGCTATTTCCCAAAAACTTGATGAATCTGCTGCTGGCCATTGTGAGGTAAATACTGTCCTTGGCTGGATCGAATTGACATTAGCATCTGGGGGGTATTTGACTGAGTGACAATGGCAGTTGTTTGGGGTTAGCATTCAGGAGATCTCAAGTCCAGTGCTGAAATAAAGATGCTCCACCTGTTCCTGTAAAGGACACCACAGCATTTCACTTATGGACCTCACTGAGGAACAATGTAAGCATGACAAATACAGTGACAAGCTGCTCACTATGCTTTGTCATAGGAATACATTTTCCAGTAACACATGCACAGAATGACAATACAATGCTCATGTACATAGGAAATGGAACCTTCTAGGATGATTCTCAGCATGAACAGTAGAATCATTTTGACCTAGTTTTCTAAGAAAAGCATTTCTCAAAGGAATGGTATTAGTGACTCTACCCTTGTGGGCTGACCTGACCAATTAGAATGAGTAGTCAAGTTACACAACCATTCCATGAAAGGAGGGATTTCTAATTAAAGACAGCACAATATGGTCTTGAAACCATGCTTCATTTAAAAAGAAACATACTTTGTGAATTGACCAGCCAGAAACATCTAACTGATTTTTTTTTTCCAAAATGTTCTAAGGCCCCATAACAATGATTAAAATGATAGTCAAAGGTGGCTATATATTTGCATCACTGCACTTTCCATGCACTGAAACTGCTGAAATGGAGGGAGCTTGATAGCAAAGCTTCACCAGGGACAATTGCCTTGAAGGAATGAGAGTGAAGGCCATTCACACACTTACTCCATCAGCAAGGTATCTCAAACATTACCGGGAATAATCAGTTGAGAGCAAATAAACCATTCTTTTGCCAATGGCTATAAAGGAGTTTCCCCTGACAAAATCTTTTCATGTAAGATAGGCAACTTTACTCTGATAGCCATGAACATTTGAATCACTGGGGGCAATTGGAGATAGTGAGAAAGGGGTGGGCATGTGGCAAGACAGATAACCTGTTGTGTGTTTACGTCCCTTTTCCCCCTTCACTCCAGAGACAAGCAAATGAGACAGTGAAAGGCAAATCACTGAATGGTTTCTCTCTCTCTATCCATTGAATCTTTAAACTTTGAATCATACCTGATTTTGACCGTCCACGTGTTGCAGGTAGAGGACTTTATTAAAAGAATTCAGCCCAACAGCTGTGGTTTCAGAAGAAGAGATGGATTGTCCGCCCACATCTTTAAACTGCCACAATGTCAAACCCAGAAACACCATCGAGTTCAGCCTGAAGCCAGTCAAGTCACCAACTTCTCAAAGCCATATATCCTTTAACTCCACTGAGTTTTACATTATTTAATCTATCCTCCCACTCTGTAATCCATTTGTGTGTCTATGTGTGTATTAAAGTCTGTGGAAGGGTATGAAAGTGGAGCATTTTAATCAACTTCTTAGATCAGGTAAAGTACAAAAAACACTATTCTCTATTCTTAAAAACCGAAGGAAGCTTATCTGTTTGTGTCTTTTACAATTGTAGCATATAACCAGCGAAACACTCACTGAATTAACAAATATCTCCTTTAAACAAGAATAACCTGTTGCATTCAGATGAGGTCCAGGGAAGGAGAGGTACAATTCCCTCAGTCTCCAGCTGATTGTAACAGCATGCTTCAGCAAAACCCACCTGGACTTGAATTGTTGAGGCTGGGGCAAACAAAAGGAATAGAGAGGAGTTCTGGGAAGACTGTCCTCTGGGTCTCTCCATCTTCTGGGGAGGTTCTGCTCCAGAATGTGGGGAGCTGCAGTGAGATGACTTTTCCCAAGGATGCAAGGTAAAGAGAAACAAAAGGAAACAATGGTCAAAGTCATGATCAGGGATAGATGGGGTTCGGTTGTGACGTGGAGTTAACTGATGACCCACAGAGGCTCACATGGTTTAGATGTGCAGTTGGGAGGTTACTTAGATTTTTTTTTGTCAGTAGTGTACAACACCATTTCTTTCAGCCTTATGTCCACCTGATTTCCTGAATGGCGTAGCTGCATTGAGTGTCATGGAACTACAAGAGCAGGTCAGAGGCTCAGTATACCACAGGAAGTATCTCACCTCCTTATTCCCCAAAGCCTGTCCGTCATCGACAAGGCATAAGTCAGGAGTGTGATGGAATACTCCCCGCTTGCCTGAATGGGTGCAGCCCCAACAACACTCAAGAAGGTCAACACCATCCAGGACAAAGCAGCCCACTTGATTGGTATCAACCCAACACCTTCAACATTCACTCCTTTTACCTTTAAGGCACAGTGACACATCTATAAGATATACTGCAGCAACTCTCAAAGGCTCCTTTAACAACACATTCCTAAGTGGTGACCTGTACCATTCTACTCTCAAGAAGGACAAAAGCAGCAGATACATAGGAACACTACCACCTGCAAGTTCTCCTCCAAGCCACTCACCATCCTGACTCAGAAATGCATCTCCATTCCTTTAGTGTTATTGGGTCAAAATCCTAGAACTCGTTCCCTAACAGTATCTGCCCACACCACAATGACTACAGCAGCTAGAAATGGCAACTCACCACCTCCTTCTCCAGGGCAATTAGGGATGGGACAGAAATCCTTACTCAGCCACAAATCACACCAAAGATATTTAAAACAAAACTGGATCATCCAAGGGCTGTTTTGGCCACCAGACATGCTCGGAGCAGTCATTAAATTGGTATGTCTTTTAGAAATATAAAAAAACTGTGTCATGTAAGATGTGTGGTTCGTTTATACATTACAATAATTTATTCTGGAGTTGTGGATTTTGAATTAGTGGCATGAGTTTTATGTATGAAAGAAAGGGCTTAATAATGAACTTACGTATTTTTGTAGGCATGGTAATTTCTATGGAAACACAGTAGTAGAGGGAGACATCCTTGAGAGCAATAGGTCTGTGTTTTTCTTGTTTGCTTGTTAAAGCTCTTCCAAAGCAAATAGCTGTGCATTGGGCTTTCTGTTTAAAAGGTCAGAGACTAATTTTGTTATTTTTGTGACAAGGGCAAACACCCATTACTTTGATGAAAGGCTTTTACTTTCAGCTTGGTAGTTTTTCAAAACTCTTGACTAAAGCTGGAAGCATATAACAATTATTCCTGAGAAATGAAGGTAGTTCAGGACTTTTAAGAGAAAGGTTACTTCAGTGTAAGAAGTAGAGTTTAAATGTTCCATGACAGAAGTGTTTGGTTAATAACCTGAAATGGTTACTTGAAGCTGACAAAGTCTAAGCTCTATTGTATGACGGCTCGAGGAAGGGGCAACCAGATTCTCAAGGTGGGGCATTGAAACCACAGTTGAATTTAGCCCGACAGATGTGACAGAGATGAAATCCTAGTACGACATTTCATCTTCTCCAGTGTTTTGCTTCTCTTCTCTGAATCAGATGGCTATGAAATCCAATATAGTTTGACCCTTCAGTAACAGCCCCAGAGCTCTGCTGCCCTTTCAGAGATACCCAATTTCAAATGAGCTGTTCAACCATGATCTAGTTTTCCTTCTAATTTAATTGCATAGCAGCCCACAGTACTATTCAGTGAAGATAGTGGAGTTATCCCCAGTGTCCTAGTCAATTCCCAAATCAACATTACTGAAAGAGGTTATCTGACCATTATCGTCAGTTTCCTGCACTACAACATTTCAAAAGCACTTCAAAAGTGATACTAAGCTGTGGGATATACTTAGATAATAAGAGGCACGAAACAAATACAAGTCTGTCTTCTCTCAAGCAATTCTTTGTTTCACAGGCAGCACAATTTACATGAAACATAATCCTCTGCTTGTGAAATTGTATCATTTATCCATCGACAGATAAACAGCATGTCTGTCATTCATTGTGGCTCAACTGCCAAGGCAAGTACTCCCAGCAAACTGGCATGGAATTGGCTGCATGCTTGGCCATCACTGGTTTTATGTCCAAGATACATCTGCCTCCATCCTTCATGTCAATACCCCATATCCAAGAATCTGGACTTAGACCAAGACCATCACAGCTGATCAAGAACTGAACTCAAAGTTTGTGGTGAAGAAGGATACTACACATCATTCTCGAATAAATATTGCTGTTGATTTGTCTTATTCATTCTTAGACTCATCAAAAACATACTCCGATCTTGCTGTGACCCTCCCTATTGAAGTTCATTGTGTAACATCAAATGTTCAGATTGGAACATTATTATAAAGTCCCTGGATTATGAACAGGTTCTGTTCCTGTGTAAATAAACATGGAGCTGGATAAACACAGCAGGTCAGACAGCGTCAGTATGTTTGTAAATCAATTTGTATGCAAATGAGAACACAATACAGTACCAGTAAAGCAAAGTCCATTCATAAGTACAATTGATACAATAAGTACATGTCAAACTTTTAAAATGTATAGTAACGTAGGATCCTGCCCACAAGTGTAAACATTTGTAAGTCTGATGTTTGTGGGTCAGGGACCCCCTGTGATTAAATCTCACTATAGTGAGTTGGGAATATGGCATGATGGACTTACGTAAAACAGGATTTGTCTGGATAGCACGCAAAACAAAACTTTTCACTGTATCTCGGTAGATGTGACAATAATAAATCAAATCAAAAAGTCCTTTATATTCTTAACAAGTTGATACTGGAGGCCCAGAAGGGAAAAGCAGAACTTGTGGATTATTTTTTTCCTGTGGGCACTAAACTGTTGGTAGAAATTTGTACCAGTTCTTTTTTTCTTTGTACTTTGTCAGTAGTTCTGTCTCAATCCTGCCAGTCACACTGCACTTTGTTGTTGGAAAGCAATAATATTCTAGATACAATGTTGTTTACACACACAGAAATAGTAATTTGATAGATTTTATTCAGAATTTAACATATCTAGGTGTGCCCTAGAGAAACTGGTTGAGATAGTTCAATGTGATTAGTCAACAACTTGATGTTATTGTTTTACTTAATGAGAATGGCAGCTGATGAACTAAACCAGCTTTAATCTTTTCTCACTAAGGAATTTCTGCACTTCTGTTTACAATAATCCTGTTCTTCTGAGACTTCACGGTATACAAAACATTCACTCAATGTCACAAATACTACCAGTTCGGTGCGTAACTGAGTTACAATGCTTTCTTACTCCTTTTTATTAAAATAAATCTTTTATTATGTTTCATTTCTTAATTATAGAATCATAGAATCCCTCCAGTGCAGAAGGAGGCCTTTTGTAACATTTTCCTGGAACTACATGTTGTGGAACCAATTAGCGATCAGGCTATTTTAAATCCAATGATGTGCAATGAGGCTGAGTTGACGGCTAATGTCAGAGCAATGGATCGATTGGGAAGAAGTGATCATAACACAATTGAATTTTACGTTAAGTTTGAAAATGCCTACTTCCAATGACAAATACAACATCTAAATTTAGAACCAGAGATAGGAAGAACTGCTGATGCTGGAGTCAGAGACAACACAGTGTGGAGCTGGAGGAGCACAGCAGGCCAGGCAGCATCAGAGGTGCAGGAAAGTTGACACTTCAGGTCAGGGCCCTTCTTCAGAAATGGGGAGGGGGGAAGGAAGCTCGAGGCAGTCGAGCCCCCTTCATAGGATACATGCAACAGTTCCTTTTCTGCAGCTACACTGGCACTATCCTCCACCTCTTCCTCCGCCACATTGATGACTGTATCGGCGTTGCCTCATGCTCCCATGAGGAGCTTGAACAGTTCATTAATTTTAGTAACACCTTTCACCCAACTTCAAATTCACCTGGACCATCTCCGATACCTCTCTCTCCTTCCTGGACCTCTCCATCTCCATCTCTGGTGACCGCCTCAAAACTGACATCTATTTCAAGCCCACAGCTACCTAGACTACACCTGCTCTCACCCACCTTCCTGCAAGAATGCAATCCCTTACTCCCAATTCCTCCAGGTCCGCCATGTCTGCTCCCAAGATGGAGCAATCTACTCCCAAACATCCGAGATGGTCCTCTTATTTCAAGGACTGCAACTTCCCCTGGTGTGGTCAAAAATGCCCTTGACCACATCTCTTGCATTTCCAGTACCTCTGCCCTCACATCCCCTACCCACAACAAAAACAAATCCCCCTTGTCCTCACATATCACTCCAAAAACCCCCGTACCCAACGTATCATTCTCTGCCACTTCCACTACCCACAATCCAACCCCACAACCAAAGAAATATTTCCCTCCCCACCCTTATCTGCCTTTCGTAGGGACCGCTCTCTCCACGACTCCCTTATCTGCTCCCCATTCCCCACTAACCCCACCAAACCTGGCACCTTTCCCTGCAATCGCAGGAAGTGCTACACCTGCCACCACACCTCCCCACTCACGTCTATCCAAGGAACTAAAAAAACCTTCCATATCATACAGAGGTTCACCTGCACATCGGCTGATGTGGTCTATTACATCTGCTTTTCCCGATGTGGCTTACTCTACATTAGTGAGACCAAGCAGAGGCTCGGAAACCATTTTATAGAGCACCTGCACTCGGTTCGCGACAAACGACAACACCTTCCAGTAACCATTTTAACTCCCCCTCCCACTCTCTGGGCAACTTGTCCATCCTTGGCCCCCTCCAGTGTCACAGAGACGCCACCAGAAATTGGAGGAGCAGCACTTCATATTCTGCCTGGAGAGCCTACAGCCCAATGGTCTCAATATGGACTTTATCAGTTTCAAAATCTCCCCACCCCGGGCCTCATCCCATGAGCAACCTTCTCTCTCATCCCCGCTTCCTTGACCTGACACAACCTGCCCATCTCTCCCTCCCACCTATCTACTCGTCCCACCTCATTGACCATCCCCACCACTGCCTACCTACACTCACCTACCACCATCCCACCTACCTTCCCCAGTCCCACCCCTCCTCTCTCCATTTATTTCGGAGTTCCCTTCCCCTCCCCCATTTCTGAAGAAGGGTCCCAACCTGAAACATCAACTTTCCTGCTCCTCTGATGCTGCCTGGCCTGCTGTGTTCCTCCAGCTCCACACTGTGTTATCACTAAATTTAGAGCCAATTGTATTGATATGATGGGCAAGCTGGCTCAGGTTAAATGGGTAAATGGATGAGATTAACACTGGCATACATTAAAACAAAACAAAATGTTCAACAGAAATAGATTCTATTGAAAAACAAAAATGCTTGAGGGAAAGCATTTAATGGTTACAAAGGAAGTTATGAATAGCATTCGATAAAAAGAGTGGTAATACATCTGAGGAATGAAGTTTCATCAAATCACTAAAGGGCCACAAAAATGTTGATTTAAAAAAATAAACAAAAAAGATATGAGAGTAAACTAACTAACAATTGTAATTGGTTTTAAGAGCTTTTAAACACATATGAAAATGAATAGAGTGAACAATGCTCCCTTAGAAACAGAGGCAAGTCATTGCCAAGGAGAACAAGGAAATGACAGAGATACTGAGTCAGTATATTGTGTCATAAAAACTGAAAGAACCGTGAATGCTGTAAATCAGGAACAAAATCAGAAGTTGTTGGAAAAGCTCAGCAGGTCTGGCAACATCTGTAAGGAAAAAAAATAGAATTAACGTTACTAGGCCAGTGACCCTTCCTCAGAACCGGTGAAGAAGGGTCTGAGAAGGGTCACCAGGCCCGTAACGTTAACTCTGATTTTTTCTTCACAGATGCTGCCAGACCTGCTGAGCTTTTCCAGCAACTTCTGTTTTTGTTTGGTATTTTGTGTCTGTTGACACAATGGAAGACAAATTATTAACCAAAAGTACAGGGTTACTGAAAGGTTGGTAAGCAAGAGTAAAATAAGATTATTCATGCTAGTAGAGGAAAAAATGGATCAGACCATAAGACCACAAGACATAGGAGCAGAATTAGGCCATTCAGTCCATCAAATTTGCTCCGTCACTTGATCATGGTTGATATATTTCTCAAACCCATTTTCCTGACCTCTCCCCACAACCCTTTATCCCCTTACTAATTAAGAACCTATCTATCTCTGTCTTAAATACATTTAATGACTTGCCCTCCAGCCCTCTAAGTTCCATGGATTAAACACCCTCTGGATGAAGAAATTTCTCCCCATCTCAGTTCTAAAGGGTCACCTCTCCTTTCTGAAATTGTGCGTTAGGGTCCTAGTCTCTCCTACTAGTGTAGATATCCTCTCCCCATTCCTTGTATCCAGGCCTTTCAGCATTCTGTAAGTTTCTTATCTTTCTAAACTCCACTCAGCACAGACCCACTCCTCATATTATAAGACCTTCATCTGAGATCATTCTTGAAAACCTCCTCTGGACCTCTTCCAATGCCAGCACATTCTTCCTTCGATACAGGGTCCCAAGGCTGCTCATAATATTCCAACAATTTCCAACAACTAATGAGCCACATCCTAGATATCTAAAAGTGACAGTTGGAGAGATAATGAACACACTAAATCAGGTCTCAATTCAATAGAGTTTAGATGATTGAGAAGAAATCTCACTGAAACATTCAAGACTCTGAAAGAACGAGACAGAGTAGGCATAGAGAGGTTGTTTCTCCTCGTTGGGGAATCTTCAACAAGGCGCACAGTTTCAGAATCAGGGATAGATAATTTAAGGATGAAACACAGGAAGATTTCTTCACTCAAAATGTTGTGAATCTTTGGAATTCTTCAGTCCACATTTGTGGATGTCCCATCATTGAATAGAATTAAGGCCAAGGTAGATGGTTATTTAGAACATAGAGCATAGAACATTACAGCGCAGTACAGGCCCTTCGGCCCTCAATGTTGCACCAACCTGTGAAACCAATCTGAAGCCCATCTAACCTACACTATTCCATTATCATCCATATGTTTATCCAATGACCATTTAAATGCCCTGAAAGTTGGCAAAGTTTAGTTTCTCAGGGAAGCAAAGGATTTAGGGACAAAACAGAAATTGCTTGAGAAATTTGGTAAAATGGACTTTAAATTCAAAGCCAGCCAGGATTGCACTAAGAGGTGAAACAGGCTCAACACTAAATGGTTTACTCCTGCTCCTATTTTCTGTCATCTTTGTATGTTCTTAGATGATCACTTCTAACTCTTTCCCTTAATCCATTCTCTTTCTCTCTCTACCTATTGGGATCACCATGTTGTTCTCAAATCTCATTTCCAGAAAATTGTCACATGAAGAGCAACAACAAAATGTCCATTCGTATTACAGTTTAGGTGATGCTTCACTCCGACCATTTCTGAATCACTGAGTTCGAAGCATCCATTTGGATGAGGTGCCATCACTTGTATAACACAAGCATTTCCCAGTTTTCCGACATAATCCAACTCTATTCATGGAGAGAACTGTCATGCATGGTGCACTGTAATTGTGAAAACAGGTTTGATTTTTGTGATCTGATTAAATTTTAGAAGCTTCCTCACATATATTTGCCATGCTAAGTTATCCAATTTTACTGAAATCATTCCACCCTTTAGTAGTAGCATTTGTTATAACCAGACCCGGGTAACGTTCCACAATTTACTAAATTTCCGGTTTGAACAGAACATAGAACATAAAACATAGAACATAGAATATTACAGCACAGTACAGGCCCTTCGGCCCTCGATGTTGCGCCAACCAATCTGAAGCCCATCTAACCTATACTATTCCATTATCATCCATGTGTTTATCCAATGACCATTTATATGCCCTTAAAGTTGGCGAGTCTACAACTGTTGCAGGCAGGGCATTCCACACGCTTACTGCTCTCTGAGTAAAGAATCTACCTCTGACATCTGTCCTGTATCTATCACCCCTCAATTTAAAGCTATGTCCCCTTGTGCTAGCCATCACCATCTGAGGAAAAAGGCTCTCACAGTCCACCCTATCTAATCCTCTGATCATCTTGTATGTCTCTATTAAGTCACCTCTTAACCTTCTTCTCTCTAACGAAAACAGCCTCAAGTCCCTCAGCCTTTCCTCATAAGACCTTCCCTCCATATCAGGCAACATCCTGGTAAATCTCCTCTGCACCCTTTCCAATGCTTCCACATCCTTCCTATAATGCGGTAACCAGAACTGTATGCAATACTCCAAGTGCGGCCGCACCAGAGTTTTGTACAGCTGCAACATGACCTCATGGCTCCAAAACTCAATCCCTCTACCAATAAAACCTAACACACTGTAGGTCTTCTTAACAACCCTATCAGGCAACTTTCAGGGATCTATGCACATGGACACTGAGATCTCTCTGCTCGTCCGCACTAGCAAGAATCTTACCATTAGCCCAGTACTCTGTATTCCTGTTACTCCTTCCAAAGTGAATCACCTCACACTTTTCCGCATTAAACTCCATTTGCCACCTCTCAGCCCAGCTCTGCAGCTTATCTATGTCCCTCTGTAACCTGCAACATTCTTCTGCACTATCCACAACTCCATCGACTTTAGTGTCATCCACAAATTTACTAACCCATCCTTCTATGCCCTCATCCAGGTCATTTATTAAAATGACAAACAGCAGTGGCCCCAAAACAGATCCTTGCGGTACATCACTCGTAACTGAACTCCAGGATGAATATTTCCCATCAACCACCACCCTCTGTCTTCTTACAGCTAGCCAATTTCTGATCCAAACCACTAAATCACCCTCAATCCCATGCCTCTGAATTTTCTGCAATAGCCTACCGTGGGGAACCTTATCAAACGCTTTACTGAAATCCATATACACCACATCAACCGCTTTACCCTCATCCACCTGTTTAGTCACCTTCTCAAAGAACCCAATAAGGTTTGTGAGGCACGACCTATCCTTCACAAAACCATGTTGACTATCCCTAATCAAATTATTCCTTTCTAGGTGATTATAAATCCTATCTCTTATAATCCTTTCCAACACTTTACCCACAACCGAAGTAAGGCTCACTGGTCTATAATTACCAGGGTTGTCTCTACTCCCCTTCTGGAACAAGGGGACAACATTTGCTATCCTCCAGTCTTCTGGCACTATTCCTGTAGACAATGACGACATAAAGATCAAAGCCAAAGGCTCTGCAATCTCCTCCCTAGCTTCCCAGAGAATCCTAGGATAAATCTCATCCAGCCCAGGGGACTTATCTATTTTCACACTTTCCAGAATTGCTAACACCCCCTCCTTGTGAACCTCAATCCTGTCTAGTCTAACAGCCTGTATCTCAGCATTCTCCTCGACAACATTGTCTTTTTCATGTGTGAATACTGACGAAAAATATTCACTAAGCGCCTCCCCTATCTCGTCGGACTCCATGCACAACTTCCCACTACTGTCCTTGACTGGCCCTAATCTTACTCAAGTCATTCTTTTATTCCTGATACTCCAAAATGAGGAGTTCCCACACCAGGAGAGATGAACTGGCTCTCTTTCTTTATCCCCTCAGTCCCTTGGTCAGTTGTATGAAGTTTAATTTTAAAATGGAAGCTTTCACATGTGGAATCCTTCATCCCAAATCAAGCGAACTCATGTTTTAAAAAAGGACCCAATTGAGCCATGTTCAAAAAGTGAGATTATTAACACTGAATGGGAGAAGAATTAATCATTTGACACACAGATTAGAAATAAGAGGTAAAATGAGAAAAAAGAAAGTTAAAATAAACAGCTATATGTGGATCAGTCTCTGAATTGTTCATGAAGCCTACCAGTCAAATATTGCAGCCAGTGAATTGGAGGTACTGGTAGCTTACGTACTGGTCAGTTTCACAATTTTGGCAGGGATTTGCAGATTTTTGACGTTCTGTAATCCTGATTTCTTGCATTGAGTTGAATTAGATTGCAGCATTCAGGACCAGAAAGAATCCTTCTGTTGCCCTGTTTCCATTTTTTTCTGGCTGTAACTAGCTGACTTCTCACACTCAGAATGATAAGTGGATCTTTATCTGTGACACAAAGGTGCTGAGGGGATAGGTTCTTCAACTGTGACCTTCACGGCACGCTAATGCACAAACCAACACTGTTACATACAAGAATGCTCAGTCTCACAAGCACATTCCAGTAGAGTTGAAACTACCTTTTTTAGTCCCTGTCCTTCTAAATTATTTAAAGAAGAAAATCATAAAATGTATCTGCAGCTTGGAATATAAATTGTCGGGGGTGGTTTGTTGTTAAGCTGGAGATCATCATCCCTCATTATCTTAGTAGATCTAGGAGATCACAATTCATTCTGTTTGAAGTTTCTTTGGCACCTTTAGGTATTATATCCTATTAGACTCGCGCAGAATGTTTTCCAGTCTGCCACAAAATTAGAATTGTAGTTATTTTTGCTTATTTATTGGTCCTCTTTCAAAATAAAATGTTTTGGAATTAAGGGATAAAAATGCATACTGTATTTTAGAGCTCTGCTCCATTAGCCCAATAATATTTTGTAGAACTGTTTGTTCCCCCTCAAAGAAAAATTAATGGATCTGGTTTCTTCACATTTTCATTGTGCCACAGCCACATGAATAAGAACGGTTGTGTTACTTCCCATACTTTGCAACAGTAGGGATAAAGAGGCAGTGATTATCTTATGGTGGTCTGTCATTTGGAAATATCAAAAAGGGAAAGAAAAAGGTAAAGAAAGACAAACCTCTGGAACAAAGCCTTTGAAGACTGTAAACATTAATTACATTTCATTATAAGAGCACTATAGAAATGTGGAGATTTTTTAAGGAATGCATACTGCGTGTGTTCGATATGTTGGTTCCTAGTAGGCAGGGAAGATGCAGTTGAGTGAGGGAACCTTGGTTCTCAAGCGAGGTCGAACGACTAGTTAAGAGGAAGAAGGATGCTTATATAAGGTTTAGGAAACAAGGATTGGAAAAGGATCTAGAAGGATACAAGTTATCCAGGAAGGAGCTGAAGGGCTTAGGAGAGCTATAAGGGAGCATGAGAAAACCTTGGCAGATAGAATCAAGGAAAACCCCAAGGCTTTTTACACATACGTGAGGAATTAGAGAATAACCAGAGAAAGGGAGGTCCGATCAAGGATTGTAAAGGGAATTTGTGCACGGAGCCTAAAGAGATAGGAGAGGTCCTTAATGAATACTTTTCTTTGGTATTCACAACTGAGACGGACCTAGTTGTAGGGGGGGACACTGTGAAACAGGCTGTGAAGTTATGCTCTAGCTATACAAAAGCCTGGTTCGGCCACATCTGGAGTATTGTGTCCAGTTCTGGTCGCCTCATTACAGGAAAGATATGGAAGCATTGGAAAAGGTGCAGAGGAGATTTACCAGGATGTTGCCTCGAGTAGAGGGAAGGTCTTATGAGGAAAGGTTGAGACAGCTCGGGCTTTTCTCTTTAGAATGATGAAGGATGTGAGGTGACTTGATAGAGGTGTACAAAATGTTCAGAGGTACAGATAGAGTGGACAGCCGGAGATTTTTTCCTAGGATGGAGGTAGCTATTACAAGGGGACATAGTTTTACAGTGAGGGGAGGTAGACATAGGGGAGATATCAGAGGTAGGTTCTTTACTCAGAGAGTGGTCGGGGCGTGAATGTATTGCCGAAGAGGTTAGTGGAGTCGGCCTCATTTGGGGAATTTAAGCGGCTTTTAGGTAGGCATATGGATGATAGTACAAGGTAGGGGTGAAGGTTAGATAGACCTTAGGTTTAGGGTAAAAGTTCGGCACAACATAGTGGGCCGAAGGGTCTGTGCTGTGCTGTACTGTTCTATGTTCTATGATCTATGTACATGATTATCCCAACCTATTTACAGTACTCAGTACCGCACTATTTCCAGTGAACCCCTTACGGACTGATTTAAAACAGAGCGGAGTTGCCGTAAGTCTGCTGAACCGAAACAGGCCATATGATATTAATGTTCTGCAGGAATCTCCTCTAATTACATTTCCTCTAACTCTATCAACATACCTTGTTATTCCTTTCTTTCTTATCTGTTCGTTCCACTTCCTTTATGTGCACCTCTATTATTGACCTCAACAGATCGTCATGATTGTGATTTCCATATTCTCACCACTCTCTGGGTACAGAAATTTCTCCTAAACTTGCTGTGAAATTTACTAATGACTATCTCATATTTATGAACTCCATTGTCAGTCCTTCCCACAAGTGAAATTATCTTCTATATGTACACTGCACAATCTCTTATTATCTCGAAGACATCTATCAGGTCACCCTTGGCCTTCACTATAGACTCTAGCCTGTTCATTCTTCCCAGATAGCTTCTGAGATCTGGTGTCATACTTTTGAATCTTTTATGCACCTTCTTTGGCGCCTTTATATTCTTTTCATACTATGGAGACCAGACTGTGTAAACTAGGTGACTGAGGATGTTTCAGCTCACAGTGTATTTAAAAAGAGACCTTTCATTAATTTTGTGTTGTGGAAACTGAGGTTGCAATGAGACAAATAAAATCAAGAGTTCTTGTCATACACAATAGTGTCTGGTCAGAAAAAAAAACATGCAACAGAAATTTGAATCAAGCAGAATTTAAATTCTAGCATTAGTTGAATGTGTTTTGTGAATCAGATATTTCTGTTTAAAAAGATCAAGTCTTTCTTGCAGTCTATTCTACTTGCTTTATTCACACAAGTGTAAGAGGAAGACTAATAACGAATCTTTGTGCGAGACCATGTTCCTTCATTTTCGGATTATTGACACAGAACCATTCTTCATTTAATTATTTTACTGAAGAAGGTTTTCGGAACACTTCAAATAATACTGCTCCAATGTTCGGAAGAAGAAATGGCATCCACCCTATCTGATCTGGTACTTCTCTATCATGAGATCTTATTGTATTTTGAACATTTCAACACTTTTGCTTCAATCAAATTTATGCCAAACATTGCTTTGCGTCAAAAGAGTTAAATGATAATTAAAGAAGGATGGAGCAAATCTTATTAAATGATATTTCATTTCAACATCACCATGACCAGAATAATTAACTCCCTCTTTTCACACTTTGAGATTAATATCCAATGACGGCAGGACATATCTGAGTATATTTATACATGCTACTTTACACAAGCTACAAATATGAAAAATAATTTATTCCTTTTGATCCTTATTTTTCATCAGTTAGTCATAACCAAGAGATACTTTTATTGACTCTCCCCCTCTTATGTTAAAATATTACATTTTAAACACTTAAAATTGCAAATGAGGTCAAGCTGAACACAATCATTTGCAGCATGTCATATTTACATTGCAACTCCTCTGGCAAATTGGATAGCATTTTTATTACATAACTCCAAATTATAAGGTCTATACTGATTTACATACAAATAAAACATTTTGAAAAGTCATAACAAGATCCATCTTTCAAAAATGTTAATCAAATGATTCATCATCAAACAAAATGAGAACTTGCATGAGAATTATGCATGGCATAATAGGAACTGCACTCTGTTTTACAACTCCACTGATTTCAATGGGGTTCTGTGCTATTAATTTTAAGCACAGAAATCAAACATCATGGTGTGTGTTTACGGCACTTGGTGGCATTAAAGAAATTCAATCGTACAGGCAACAGCAGGGGGTTGGGTGAAAGAAAATTGCCTCCATTTCATCAAGGTGCCAAAAAGAGCAAAATAGCATTGTTTAGCGGCTTTGTGGTGTGGTGGTAGAGTCCATACCTCTGAGCAAGGAGATCCAGATTTAAGTCCCACTTGCTCCAGAGGTGTGTCACAACATCCCTGAACAGGTTGTTTCAAAAATATCTAAAATCGCATGAAATTGCCTGCACAGGCTGTTGATTAAAGTAACATGAAGACAAAGAAACTAGGAGCAGGAGTAGTCCATTCAGCCCATCAATACTGCTCTACCATTCAGTATGATCATGGCTAATCTTTTATCTCAATAGCACATTCCCCCACCCTTCCCATACCCCTCACCAACTTTGCCACTTGAAATCCATTTTCTTCTTAAATTTATTCAGTGACTTTGCCAGCACAGCTTTCTGTGCTCTAGAATTCCACAGGTTCACCACCCTCTGAGTGAAAATATTTCTCCTCATCTCAGTCCAAAATGGTTCACAGTGTATGCTGAGACTATGAAAGCTTGTACTAGATACTAACTCTTCCACAATCTCAAGGGAGACATCATCCTTACATCCAGACTGTCCGGCCTTGTCAGAGTTCTATACATTCTACATAATGAGATGCCACTCATTCTTACAAACTCAACACTCACAGGTATAGTTGACCCAATTTCTCCTCATACAATAAACCTGGAATCAGTCTGGTGAACCTTTGCTACAGTCCTTACACTGCCTGTATGGTAACTATATTCTCTCTGAAGTGAGAAGATCAAAACTGCATACAATGGTCCAGGTGTGGTCTCACCAAAGTCTTGTACAGCTGTAGTTAGACTTGCCTGGTGTTGTTTACAACCTTCTTGCAATGAGGATCAACATACCATTTGCTTTCCTAACTACCTGCTGCACCTGCATGCTCACTTTCAATGACCAGGCTACAAGAACACCAAGGTCCCTTCAGACAATTAACATTTTCTGATCCATTACCGTTTGAATAATACACTGTTATTTGTGGGATTTATTTTGTACTGGAATTGGAATTTTCATCATTGTGCATGTTATATTGCATCTGCCATGTAATTGTACACTCACTCTTCACATCCTCCACACCATTTGCAATCTACATGGTTTTTCTGTTGTTTGAAAACTTGGAAATACTTTATTTGATTCCTCAACTAAATCATTGATATTGTGGATAACTGAGGTCCAAGCACTGACCTCCATATATCCTTCTTTCTGAAGAAGGGTCTAGGCCTGAGACGTCAGCTTTCCTGCTCCTATGATGCTGCTTGGCCTGCTGTGTTCATCCAGCTCTACACCTTGTTATCTCCGTATATCCTTATTGTCTTTACCTTCCACACCAAAAACGACCCATGTATTCCTATTCATTGTTTCCTGTCTGCTAACCAATTCCTAAAGCATGTCAGTACATCACCACCAATCCCATATGCTTTAATTTTGCACAATAACCTCAACGTAGGGCTTTATCAAAAGCTTCATGAAAATCTAATTGTGCCACATCCTCTGGTTCTCCCTTATCCATTCCACCAGTTTGCTAAACACTTTCTCTTCCATAAATCTACATTGACTTCGCGTAATCCCATTGGTGGTTTATAAGTGTCCTGTAATCACATCCTTTAACATACACTGCAGTATTTCCCTGCTAGTGATGTTAAGCGAAGTGGTCTCTCATTCCCTGCTTCTTTCTCCTTTCTTTACATTTGGCGCCCTCCAATCAGCTAGAATTGTTCCAGAACCCTTTATTTTCCCCATAGTTTTACTAGACCATTGGGCTACTCTCTTGATAGAGAGAAATGACTTGTGGTGGTTTAACCCCAGATCACCACATCTCAGATGAGAGGAGATGATGAAAAATAGAGTCCTTCATGGTAACCTCAGCCAGTGTGGGGATTGAACCCATGCTGTTGGCATCAGTCTGCATTGCAAACCAGTCAAGCAAGCTACCTGATTCCCTCCTACAGGAGACTACAACCAACTCATTGATTATTTCCATGCCCATTTCGTTTAGCACTTGTGATGTAGGTCATTATGCCCAGGAGACTGATCATCTTACAACTTGTTAATTGTTCCAGGATCTTGCTTTATTACTAATACTAATCTCTTTCATTTCTTTATTTTTCTGCGCTTTACCTATGATTTTGTATCCAGGTACCTTGTACCTAAGATGGCACCATGAGGGGCAGCATTGTAAACTTTTCACTACACTCCTGCATCCCTGTACTTGTGTACACATGACAATAAAACCTTATTCAATTCAATTCAATTCTTCCTTTTCAGTTGACTTTTGCCTTCCCAGTATTGGTGGAAAGGTACTTGTATCTTCTCCTGTGAAGACAAAACTAAAGTAACATGCCATTTCCTTGCTCTCCATGATAAGTCTTCTCATTTTAAACTGTAAAGGGCCTACAACTGTCTTCACTAATATTCATTATTTTACATGGTTATAGGAACTTTTACAGTTTTCCTTCGGTTTCTGAATCACCTCATCACTCAGCCCAAGATAGTTCTTTCAGTTCTGAGCTCACCCTTGAGATATATTTTCTCAAATTTATATGCTCTGCTCTTCCTAGCCTTCAATGAGAGTATTAACCATTCCCCGGTGTCCAGGCTAAAGGTTTCCATTGCTTCGTCCTAAATTCTCATCCTTTAATGTAATTAATAACCTACCAGGCAGATACTTGGCTAAAGCTTTTTGGAGGTGTTGAGGTGCTCATATTGTATAGTTAATTACAGACCATTTGATTGTCATGTCCTCAAAGAGGTCAGGCAAATAGGTCAAACAGGATGTTCTCCTGAATCCAAGTTAATTGCTGTTAACTGTTATTGTTGCACAGCCATTCCTGATAAATGATTACAATGTTTTACATGAAAAAGAGTAACTTTGATGGGTCTGTAAGCAGCCTTTGTTTGTTCTCTGTTTTAATATGGACTCTGCAGTTATTTCAAACACACTTTGGCCTATTTGCAACCTCTGGTACCTCTATTGCATTTATTAACTCCTTTATAATGAGTGTCACTATCCACAACTCTCTTCCCTCGATTCTTTCAACATAATTTAATTGGGAAAAATACCATCTCTCGCTGGGGATTTATTTGTCTTCAGCCCAATTAGTATGTCTAAGACTTACATCTAATTTATAACCAAGTTATTGATTTTATTGGGATCTTGTTGTTTGAAGAGACTTAAATTTTCCCTAGTGAATTGTTTTATTTTAAATTAGATGGTGTTTATTGATCATGTGAATCTCCATGATACGCATGTGACATTCATGCAAAACTGATTCATCAAATTGTGTATAAACAAGATGTTAGATTCATCTTCATTATTTAATTTCCTTATTTTCCACTTTATTACAAAACAGTTACTTGTTGAAACAGTCAAAGGTTAGAAAACATTTCATTTATCCAATAACAGCCGAGTTGAAAACCAGATTCCCAAAGAATTAATGAAGACATCGCAATGTAAGGAAATCTATTGAACCTCACTGAATGTTAAGGAAAGTATTAAAGCCAAAAGACTGTTAGTTCCCAGTTTGATACCAGATTGACGCAAAAAAGTGTTGAATCTGTTGCATGTGAACTCAGCAACAAACATGTAACCAGATTCCTTTTGCTGAACTCTGTGTAAAATATTTGGGGTTGGTTTGTTCACTTGGCTGCATGGCTGGTTTGTAATGCAGCATGATGCCAACAGTACAGAATCGATTCCTACACCAGCTGAGATTGCCATGAAGGACTCTCCTTCTCAACCTCTCCCCTCACCAGAGGCATGGTGACCCTTTGGTTAAAACACCACCAATCACCTCTCTCTGGTGACTGTGGTTATTTTTATTTTATAATATATACATAGTGGAAGGGATCCCTGCACATCCATCCCCAGCACACCTTACCATCTACACACTGTGATCTGATGTGACCATTTGTGATCTGTTGGTGCTTACTTCCCATATAATACAGTCAGGATTTGATAGATTGCTAGTCTCTCCTCTTCGTTAAATCAATTTAACGAAATAGATGTTAGAAGGTGCTGGGTTAAATGTTCAGTCTGTGCTGATTTGGTTGAGAATGGTGGTGCAGTCACTCAATTCATCACATTGACCCAAGTCCACAATCTTCTATGGGGAAGTTCCACTTCTTAGATTAGGGGCAGTGAGTGTACTTCAGAAAGTGATTCATACACTTTTACATACTGGAGGCATCAAGAAATATGGCGAGAAAGTGGCAATATGGGTTTGAGAAAGAACATCAGGCATGATCATATGGAATAGCAAAACATGCTCAAACGGCAGAATGGCCTGTCTTTGTTCCCAGTTTCCATGTCAGTGGAATTTCAGACTAAGTTTACACTTTTGATCACTATCTGATAGCACTGGCTGGGGGAGAAAAGAAAATGGTTGTAAACAGAACTAGCCTTAGCTATAACAGCCAGGTCAACTTCCCAGTACTCAGCTAACCTCAAAAGTGAAGAAAGCCAATTTGAGTGAGGCACCAAAGGAGGTGCAGCAGCCTGGAAACTATAGACAAGCTGCCAACATCTGGGCAACTGCAGAGAAAAATGTAAATAATTGGAAATTAATGAAAATTACTTTGAATTGCAAATGATTTATGAATTTGAAAATTTGAACATTAAGTAAAATTAAATCAAACTATAATCAAAATAAAATGAGTGGGAAGTAGTGGGTTTTATGGTGAGGAAGAGGATCTATCATAAAACTATAGAACCAGGGTTTGAATCACTGTGACAATTATCTCCTCTCTTTGCTGCTCTTATACATGCCATTAAATTATTCACAAACAATAACCTGATTCCCTTTAACTCAAATGAACAAGCTTGACAACAAATGCCAATCTCACTCAGGACAGTGCAAGAAAGATATATAAATATTGGTATCTATTATTTATACACAGTAACTTTTGAATGTTGCAGGGAAGTATATTCTATAGATTAAGATCAAAGATGCAGATTATTTAGATAGTTTTTATTGAATAAGAATGATTGATATTCATTATCATGTTTTAGTGGTTTAATGTGGAGTCTGTAAATTATTACCAACCCAATTCAGTGTTGGAGTTGTTATTGTTATAAATGAATATTCACCAACAATCCATCTGTCAAGTTCTAAAGTTAGTGCTTATCAACTGCCTAATCCCATAGCTAAAGAACTCTCAGGTTTTTATGTTATCTGTTTCCAGTGCCTTGTTGATAGTCCATCTAATATAGTCACTATTCTCCTCCTAGACATCCTGTGTGTCCCTCTCTTTTTAAGTCTCCCATCCTGATTCAGTGGATGCAGCAATATAAATATATTACTGGGGATCAATTTAACTAAACACAAAAATTTTGAATAACATCTCTTAAGGAATCCCCTCTTCTTCAACTAGTGGGCAGATTTCCACACTGACAGAAGGGGTCTCTGAACTAAACAAAGTTGCGCAGGACCCCTGATTCCAGAAGGTCCTATCCTTGAAACTGGCACCCACTGTTTTGCTAAAGGGTTGTATTTTGAATGTCAAATGTTCACTGAGGCAGCTTCACATAAAAAATCACAGCTGTTTTCAAACATCTGCAATTTTTCATCACTGGGATATACAATACACTACTGATGTAATATAGATATTTCAGCTAAAGGTCTAAATTTGTTGGAATCATTTAGATATGGGGTGTATAGATGTTTGATGGTTCAGGTAGCTGATTGGACAAGGTTAAATGCCCCACTGGGGTTGGTAAAAGTAAACATGAATGTGTGTTTGTTGTCAAATTTATTGTGACTGCCTGACTGTCAAGGGATTTAAATCTCCAAGCAATGTACATTAGAAAGAAAACTTGCAGTGATGGCTTGCAATTTCACTGACCATTTGGAACCCTCTGAAAAAGTCCAATAAAATTGAAGAATTCAGAGAATTCTGACTCACATTAAACTAATAGTTATTCAGCAAAAGTGAGAGGATTGAAAATCTCCACTAACGGTGGTTAATTATTAAACTGACATCCTCCAACTAACACCTTCTCTCAAATAAGAATAAAGAACTGCAGATGCTGGAAATTTCAAACAAAAACAGAAATTTCTGGAGAAACTCAGCAGATCTGGCACAGTGACCCTGTCTCACAATGCCAGGGACCTGGTTCAATTCCAGCCTTGGACGACTGCCTGTGTAGAGTTTGCACATTCTCCCCATATCTGTGTGGATTTCTATTGGTTGCTCAGGTTTCTTCTGTGAGTCCAAAGATGTGCACATTGAGTGGATTGGCTATGCTAATAAGAGGATGGAATGGATTTGGGTCGGATACTCTTTTGAGGGCTGGTGCAGACTTGATGGGCCAAATGGCTTCTACAGGCATTGTAAGGATTCCACAGATAGATTTGTGAAACACAGTTAGGTGGGAAAGCAAATTTGTAATTAAATCAGATCAGCTATGAACTTAGTGAATGTAGGATCAGGTTTGAGGCGTTGAGGGAGCAAATAGCTAGTTCTTTCTGCTAAGTCATATATTCGTTAGTGATTGTGTATTGGGGTGGAATTTGCAGGTCCTAGTATTTGTGTGAATCTGCTGCCCCTGTCCATCTCCATAGTATTGGCCCTGATTTGCAAGTTGCTGTCAGAGAAGCCTTGAAAAGTGACAGCAGTGATTGTGTAGATGGTACACACTGTGTAGCACACCAGGTGTTTTTCTACATTTTTGGCTCTAGTTTGGAGTTATACTCTTAAGATTTCTTACAATAATTCTTTTGACGTTTTGTGCTTTGATATTTCCAGACAGATGTGTTTAGTTCCATTGCAGTCATTTCCCATGTAATTTTGTCCTTACATACTGTAAAGGTAGTTCATGTATTTGATCTGTACATGAATAGTTAGACTCTGCTCCATACCACAAATGTTCACTTCTGTGATAACAAGATGTAGAGCTGGATGAACACAGCAGGCCAAGCAGCATCAGAGGAGCAGGAAAGCTGACGTTTTGGGTCTGGACCCTTCTTCAGAAATGGGGGAGGGGAAGAGGATTCTGAAATAAATAGACAGGGAGGGGGAGGTGGATGGAAGATGGATAGGGGAGAAGATAGGTGGAGAGGAGATGGACAGGTCAAGGGGGCGGGGATGAAGCTGGTAGGTAGGAGGTGGGCATGGGTTTGGGTTAGGAGGAGTGGATAGGTGGGAGGAAGGACAGGCTAGGGAGGCGGGTACGAGCTGGGCTGGTTTGAGATGCAGTTGGGGGAGGGGAGATTTTGAAGCTTGTGAATTGATACCATTTCTGTGCTTTTCTTACGCATCATAGTTCACAACTGCATAATGTGAAAATGTTTCCATTTTCCCCTGTGAGAACTCCAGCTATGTTCTGTATTTTGTATGCCGACTGCTTTATTTGCAATAAATCCACCTGGTGTGCTCTCAAAAGCTTTTTAAAAACTAATAATACAGAAACATTGGAGGAAATTTAATAGCAAGCTAACTGTTTAGTCTTTCTGTGAGGAAGTCAACATGAACATTTTTTTCCACTATTTGTTTGAAAGAAACTTATATGAAACATTCTTCTGTGCATTGTGTATTGAGTTCCCAACTGGGTGAACAATTGATTGATAATCAGTGGAAATTCAAATATTTGCACATTTTAAATTCAAAATTCCAGTTCAGAGCTTTGAGTGACAGAAATGTAAATCAGGAAGACATAGATGACAGATCACAGAATGAAGCCATTCAACCCACTGTGCCTGTGCCAGTTCAAATAGTCTCACTCCCCTGTCCGTCCTATTCATAATCTGCACATTTTTTTAACCTTTCGAGGGAAGAGGCGAACCTTATCTCCGTTGCCTCTTTGCACTGCCTATTATTATCACTAATGGCCTGCTGGTATTTGTAATTTTTACAACATTAACTCATCACTCATCCAAATCTGAGCAAAACATTGACAAACTGGCAGTTACTTTTCTGTGAACCAAACTTTTCTCCCCACTGACATACACCAAGTGTTTTTTTTTTAATTTATTCATTCATGGGACATTGGTGTTTCTGGCTGGGCCAGCATTTATTGCCTGTCCCTAGTTGCCCTTGAGAGCTGCCTTCTTGAACCACTGCAGTTCATTAACCCACAATGCCATCAGGGATTGAATTCCAGTGTATTGACCCAGTGACAGTGAAGTAATCATAATACTTTTCCAAGTCAGGATTGTAGAATCCCTGCAGTGTGGAAGCAGGCCATTTGGCTCATCAAGTTCACACCACCTAGCCTGCACATCTTTGGACAGTGGGAGGAAACCTGAGCACCCGGAGGCAACCCACGCAGACACAGGGAGAATGTGCAAACTCCACAAAGACAGTTGCCCGAGGGTGGAATCAAACCCAAGTTTCTGGACTTGTGAGGCAACAGCGTTAACCACTGAGCCACCGTGCCACCCAGGATGGTGAATGGCTTGGAGGGGAACTTGAAGGTAGTGGCATTTCCACAAATCTGCTGCCCTTGTCCTTATGGATGGAAGTGGTCATGGGGTTGGAAGGTGCTGTCTGAGGATCTTTGGGAATTTCTGCTGTGCATCTTGTAGATAGTACACACTGCTGTTTACTTGATGGCAGTTCAGTTTCAGAACTAAACAGGAGTCTCAGCTCCAGAAACAAGAAAAGGGAAAGCAACACAACAGAAATATTGGGGAGTTTAGGCACTCAAACCTGCCTACTGTTGAAAATTGTGTATTAAATCTAAGCCTCTTACTGTTCAGGTATTTGCATGATGGTTGTTCTCAGTGAATCCTCACAAATGTTGTTTCATGGAGCTGCTTTGAATAGCAATTGTGTTAACTGACCTTTTTGCAGATATTTAATTATCCAACAACACTCATGTAAAGTTCCTGCTTTCAGCAGGTTAACCGCATTGTCCTGTACTTTAATTAATACCATTCATGGAGTCAATGAGCTCAGTTTGAGGAACATTTAATTCACATTGGATGGCAGCTTATTCTATATTTCTTTTATTTTGTTGAGTTGCTGTGCACCTTTTTTTTGAAAACTGCACTTACTCAATGTGTTATAAAAGCTTGCTTTACGAAAATATTTAGAAAACAATTGGTTGTAGACCATGTGTAGATGGTTTGGAAGTGTTAGAACACTGATTCCCAATTTGTCATCTGTCGACTTTGCAGGATGTCTGCATTGCTTACCATTGTGATCAGGTGTACAGGTGGATGAGGTGCTCACCTGGGCAGGAGAGCAGAGAAGGTGATGGCAATGTGTGCAGCAAAGCCTAGGCTGACTTTCTCACCTAGAAAACGGTGCAGGGACAAGCAGTGCAACAGCCGCAACGTGTACAAGCGAAAGCTTGACAATGAAAAATGTTGTTTCCTAAAACGGTCATTAGAACACTCTTTTTATGTGCAGCACTTTCATATTCTGGCTATTATAACATGTTGTAAATAGAGAGGTGGGTGGGATCTGAAATCACTAAACCATTTCAAAACTGATCCTTCAACCAAAATGTTTTGGAACAACTGTAAATGGAACTAAAATGAAACACTTAATGTCTTACAAAATAGAGATACTGTAAAAGATTCACAACCTTGTCTCTCAATATCTGACTGTAAAGTGCTTTTAAACCCCAGGAGAGTCATTTGTTTGGTAGAATCCTCTCCTCTTCAACAATCCTCTCCATGGATCCTTAGGTCACATTTGAGGAGAGAGAGTGCCCGCCGAGATATTGTATTCACGTAGAAACAGGCCAATACAGAATACTTTATCTCCAGGTGGCTCAAACTAAAAGCTCCTATTGCTTGCCCTCTGTCACTGTTTGAGCTGTGAAACTGGGGCTTCAATCAAGCTGGTATCAAACATCAAAGGTGAAGCTCCAGCCATTTTTACCAAATAGAAAGAAGTCAGTACACTTATTGAGCAGGTAATTGCCTCGATCCAATTGAGGCTGATCTAATTATAAACTGTGGGATACATATACGGCTCAGATCATCAGGTCCCAAACTGAATGAACTCTCTGTGGGTTGGTGAAAGTAATTGACAATGGAAAGTGTATCTTTCTCAGCTACTTGACTTGAAATTCAAAACAGAAGACTGTTTGTTATTCTGATTATTAACGGAGTGAATTTAAGCAGTAAGGTATTTCAGAGCGAATCTGATAAGCTTCTGCTATTGTTAGAGATGAACTTGTATCTCAGAAGGACAGTAAGGCTTGCAATAAATAAAATGAACTAACTCTGTCAACTAATTTAATTACTAAGTTATTGTTGAAGGCAGTACACTGAAAGAAAACAAAAAACTTTTCATGGAAATCTGCATTCTTAGTTCGTTTTTCACTCTTCCAAGAAATCAACCAACTAACCATCCTCATTGAAATACAGTGGCTGCTAACCTGCCTTATCCTAAATAGATACAAGAAGTGTATATTAATCAATAACAAACAGTTGGAGAAATGTCACACTGATCCCCATTGGCTGACATTGGTGTTATCATGTGTATGACGTTTGGTAAATCCTATTCACCTTATTGAGTGAGATAGATTTCTGTTTACTGCTCAGCTATCTTCATAAACAAAAAAGGCATGAAATTAAACTTGTAAAGATGAATTCTGTCATTTTAAAGTATTTAAATTAGCTTGAGAGCAAGGATAAATTCCTGTGTCCTCTTGCTAGGTTCCTGGAGTTTCCCAGAAGAGACTTATTCAAATAATTCTATCTCTTTATTAATATGGAATGAAAATTCCACTCATAAAAGTTTGCATACATTTGGGGTTTGCAGTTAATGTTGAGGACTCCTCGGGCAGTTCGCTCCCAACTGGGTTTTATCACCATGCCACCACTTCCATAATCAGTAAGATGTTAGTTAGGAGGACTTTGCAGGATTGTGTTTGATGTTGTTGTTTCCGTTGTACTAGTTCCCACCTTGGATTCCATGTGGTCTGTCTGATTTCCTTCCTTTATCCCCCTTTCAAATGGTTGATATAACCAAGTGACTTGGTTGGCCATTTCAGAGGACAGTGATGAGTCAACAACATTGCGGGGCTCTGAAGTCACACATTGGGCCAGAACAGATAAGGACAGCAGTTTCTTCAGAACATAAGTGAACCAGATTTCATCTTTCCAACAATTGACTATACTTTCGTGGTCATCATTAGAATTTCAGATTACGTTATTGAATTTGAGTCCATTCCACCACTGTGGGATTCGAATCCAGATAATTATCTGACTTAACAAGGTGTAGAGTTGGATGAACACAGCAGGCCAAGCAGCATCAGAGGAGCAGGAAGGCTGACGTTTCGGGCCTAGACCCTTTTTCAGAGATGGGGGAGGGGAAGGGGGTTCTGAAATAAATAGGGAGAGAGGGGGAGGTGGATAGAAGATGGATTACGAGAGAGTTGCAGTGGGAGAGAGATCCACTGACGTTTTTCATGAGGGAGGACGACCCCACCACCAAAGACATTTTTCCCTCCCCACTCTTATCTGCTTTCTGGAAGGACCACTCTCTCCATGACTCCCTCATCCGCCCCACATTCCCCTCCAGCCCCACCACACCCGACACTTTTCCCTGCAACCGCAGGAAGTCTGTCCCCACACCTCCTCCCTCACCCCCATCCCAGGCCCCAAGAAGACCTTCCACATCAAGCAGATGTTCACCTGCACATCTGCCAACGTGGTATACTGCATCCGCTGTTCCTGTTGTGGCCTCCTCTACATCGGGGAAACCAAGCGGAAACCGCTTTGCAGAACACCTACACTTGGTTCGTACTAAACAACTGCATCTCCCAGTCGCGAACCATTTCAACTCCGCCTCCCATTCCTCAGACGACATGTCCATCCTGGGCCTCCTGCAGTGCCACAACAATGCTACCTGAAGGTTGCAAGAACAGCAACTCATATTCCGCTTGGGAACCCTGCAGCCCAATGGTATCAACGTGGACTTCGCAAGTTTCAAAATCTCCCCTCCCCCTATTGCATCCCAAAACCAGCCCAGCTCATCCCCACCTCCCTAACCTGTCCTTCCTCCCACCTATTCCCTCCTCCCACCTCAAGCCCCACCCCCATCTCCTACCTACTAACCTCATCCCGCCCTCTTGACTTGTCCGTCCTCCCTGGACTGACCCATCTCCTCCATACTACCCCACCTACACTCACCTTTACTGGCTCCATCCCTGCCTCTTTGACCTATCTGTCTCCTTTCCACCTATCTTATCCTCTATCCAACTTCTATCCACGTCCCCCTCTCTCCCTATTTATTTCATAATCCCCTTCCCCTCCCTGATTTCTGAAGAAGGGTCTAGGCCCGAAACATCAGCCTTCCTGCTCCTCTGATGCTGCTGGTCTGCTGTGTTCATCCAGCTCTACACCTTGTTATCTCAGATTCTCCAGCATCTGCAGTTCCTACTGTCTCTGATGTAATTTAGCCCAACCTGTTTAAGATCATTCATCACCTCCCATTCTCAGCCTGTTCGTTGCTGACACCCTTGTAAATGAGCTTGTTATCTTTAGGCTCAATTATCCCTATGCTCCAGGAGCCAGACTCTCAATATCCACATGCCAAGTTCAGCTCCTCCAAGCTTTGTTACCCATCTCTTAAACAGCATGAAATCCCATTCTGCTATCAATCATGTAACCATTAGCCTACAGTGTTTCACATTTATAGCCTAATCCCTCCCCATGTCGATAATCTCCTCTCGTCTGTAACCTGGGGAACTCTGCTTTTTTGAATCTCTACCTCTTGTGAATTTCACATTCCCTGGAAGTCACCAGTTTCCTATTTAAGGAACAATTGTGCAGCCTGCAACAACGATTTACTCAATCACAGCCACTTCTAATATGCAACACCTACCTTGGATGTTACACAGAAGCATAGAAAATATGATCAGGAATAGGCCATTCTGCCCTTCAAGAATGCTCTGGCATTTAATATGATCGTGGCTGATCATCCAGCTCAGTCCCCTGTTCCTGCCTTCACCACATATCCTTTGGTCCTTCTTACTTTAAGAACTATATCTAATGCTTTAAAAAAAAACTCCAATAAGTTAGTTAAACAGTTTTCCTTTCACAAAACTGTGTTGATTCTGCCTGATTACTTTGATTTTTTCTAAATGCCATGCTGTAATGAGTTTAGTAGCAGCTATCACCCAATGACTGATGCTAATTGCCTAGAGTTCCCTGGTTTCTGTCTCTCTGGCTTTGTAAATAAATGAGCTCCATTTGCTATCGCGAAATCCAATGGATTGTTCGTCAAATCTAGGTAATGTTGGAAAACTAAACCAACATGCCAACTATTTTAGTATCCCTTTTGCTAAGACTTGAGGATGAAGTTCAGCAATACCCAGGGATTTGTCAACCCACAGCTTAAGCAAACTATTCAGTACCACTTCCCTGGAGTTCTAATTTTCTTTCATTCCTCTCCTCCTGTCATTTCCTGATTTGCAGCTAATTGGGAGGTTTATTTGCATCCTCAACAGAGCAAATGGTCAAAATGTCTGTTCAATTCATGTGCCTTTCCTTATTTTCTATTATCAACTGTCCAGACTGACTTCCTGTAGGACCAACTCCATGTTTGTTCAACTTTTTTTTCCTTTCTAAATATCTTACTACCTGTTTTGGTATTTCCAGCTTGTTTTCTCTTTAGACTGGGAATTGGTAGTGCATGGAGAGTGAGGGACAAGTGTTCCTAGACTATGTTCAGGGCAATTTGTAATTCTATCTACAAAGGATGAGGGTAGTAGTTGCATGGGGTGACCATGACCTGCAAGCTCCCTTCCAAGCCACTCACCATCCTGATTTTGAAATATATTTCTTCACTGACATTAGATCAAAATCCTGGCATTCCCTCCCTAAGAACATTGTGGGTCTACCTCCATCACATGGACTGCAGGGGTTCAAGAAGGAAGCTTACCATTACCTTCTCAAGGCAATAAATGCTGGCCCAGCCAGCAATGCCTATGTCGCACGGTGACCAAAGTAAGTAAGTATCCAAGAAAAGATGCACTTTTGGACCTGGTTCTGGGAAATATAGTGGGCGAAATGGTTCAAGTGTCAGTGGGGGCACATTTAGGAGAGAGTGATTGCAAGATTTAGGATGATGGCAGAGTATGACAACAGTCAACCCACAGTGAGAAAAATCAATAAGCAGAACAGAGCTGGGCAGGATAAACCGGAATGAATGGTTAGTAGGAAAAACTGTCACTGATCAATGGGCTACCTTCAAAGAGGAGATCGTTCAGAAATGGACAAAGTTTTAGAATTATTATGACACAGAAGGAGGACCACTTGGAACATTGTGCCTGCACCAGGTCATTTATATTGTGCCACTCTCCTGTCTTTTCCCTAAGACACTTACATCTTTCCAAAATATCATCCAATGCCCCCTTGAATGCTTCAAGTAAACCTGCTTTCACCACATTTCCAGGAACCACATTCCACATTCCAACTTATTGTTGTAAAATGTTTACACAAGGTATTCCAATGACTTGGATGAAGAAACAGCAGGTATGTTGGCCAAATTTGCTAATGATTCAAAGGTAGGTAGTAAAGTAAATTATAAAGAGCCATAAGGAAGCTACAAAGAAATGTAGATAGGTTAAATGACTCAGCAAAGATCTGGAAAATCGAGTATAATGTGGGAAAATGTGCAATTGTCCACTTTAGCAGGAAGAATAAAAAAGCAGATTATTGAAATGGTGAGATTAGTATTGTTTTTCCATGTGAAGGGTTATGGGTGTCCTCGGGTAAGAATCACAAAAGGCCGGTCTGCAGGCGTATCAAGTAACTAGAAAAGCTAGTAGAATGTTAGTGTTTCATGGAATCGAGTGGAATTTCTGTAGGGAACAGTGAGAAAACAGTTGGGATACAATACATTGTATTGGTCACTCTATTTCAGAGGTTCAACTTGACTAATGCCTGGAAGTTGGTGGATTGCCTTATGAGAAAAGATTAGACAGGCTGGGCTTTTATCCATTGTAATTTAGAAAAGTAAAAGGCAACTTAATTGAAACATTTTAGATCTTGATGGGGCTTGACAGAGTTGACATGGGAAAGATGTTTCCTCTTAAGATAAAGTTCATAACAGGCATTGCTGCTTAAAACTCAGGGGAGAAAAGGAGAAATTATTCTCCTCAGGGGTCCTTGAACTCTTCCTCAAAATGTGGTAGAAGCTGAACGTTTGAATATTTTTACAGCAGAGGTGGACAGAATCTTGGTAAACAAGAGAGTGAAAGGTTATCAGGGATAAGTGCAACTAAGCAATTGATGTTAAAATCAGATCAGCTATGTTCACCTTAAATGGCAGAGCTGGCTTAAGAAGCTGAAGGCATGTTCACATATACTACAGGTACACCCATTTAACATGTCACCCAATGGTTTTTCTGTTACTATTTGAAGGTACGTTCAAATATTTTTCTAAGGGACTTGCATCTCTATCAAAAGCCTGAGGTTAAAGTTGATAATCTTCCCAGAGCCTTCACTCAAGAGCAGAAGGAACTTACCTTAGTTAAAGAAATTTCAGTAAGTTCTAGCGAAGCCCAGCCTGATTGTGGTGAGCGTGTTCAAGAATCAGTGCCACTCTCTTTAAGCAACATCTTGACTTTCTCTAGGCAGCATCAATATTTCACTGTTGATTTCTCTTTTCAAATGATCCAAAGAGAAGCTTAGAGAACAATTGGAGATAACAAGGTGTGGAGCTGGATGAACACAGCAGGCCAAGCAGCATCATAGGAGCAGGAAAGCTTGATGTTTCGGGCCTAGACCCTT
>JAHRHZ010000029.1:35760626-35777379 GCA_024137785.1 Ginglymostoma cirratum | reverse complement strand
TATGATGCTGCTTGGCCTGCTGTGTTCATCCAGCTCCACATCTTGTTATCTCGGATTCTCCAGCATCTGCAGTACCTATTATCTCTTAGAGAACAATTGTCAGCCATGGCGCAAGTAGAAACACTCTCATCTCAGAGATAGGAGGTTGTGTCAGTTCTAATCCCATTCCAGTCCTTGAGTGGATGAAACTGGGTAGACCTTTCACTGACGACAGCGCCACACTGTCAATTGTTCCTTCTTTCAAAAAAACAGACATAATCTGAGGTACCACCTGCACTCTCAGGTGGCTGTTCCAGATCGTATGGCTCTGTTTTGAAGAACAGTTGGGGAGTTATTCTCCCATCCTGACTCAAAATTTATCCTTCAGCCAACATCATTACTTTATTTGTGGGAACTTGCTGCTCCTAAAGTGGCTGCCATAACTTCTAAATTACAACAATGACCATGTTTCAGGAATACTCCACTTGCTGCAAGCACTTTGCAATGTCCTGTTATCAGGAAAAGTGCTTTGTGAATGTATTTCTTTTTCTTTTAAATCCCTTTGTTTCACAGGAAAAAATAATTTTAGCCTGAGAACAAGAATTGATCAGAAATTTTATGCTCCAATTTACTTTTAATGATCATCTGAAAAGAATAACTGTTTACCTAAAGATTTGTTTTCTCCTTCTCCGTACAAAGTATAGATTTTCTCAGATTGCAAAATGAAAATTTAGAAATCTTTGGGCAAAAACTGAGAGACTGAAGGCAAGCCCTTCATTGAGCTTCTGGCCTCATTAAATTTATTCACTGGACCAAAACACTCCACACAAATCCAGCTGCTTCTCTCTCTGAGAGGGTAGGTGGAGCTGGCAATAAACGAAGCTGAGATTGTGTGGGGAAGGTGTTGGTGGATGACTCTCCTCAATTACTGTGGAGACCTCTCCTCCCTAGCTTCTTATGTGGTTACCCCTCATCATTCTCAACCAGTCTGCAGACTTTGGTATTTTTGGCCTGAGTATTCTCCTTTAAATGTGCCTCCACTCTTGTTCAGCTGGGTGGGATTGTCTTCTTTTTGTCCCATTCTTAACTATTTAATTGTAGAATCACCTACAACAGATTCTCTTTTTGTTACTTCAATGAACACCATTTGGCCCCCGTACTTCTCACTACATGCTGCCACTCAGCACCGTCATCGAAAATTGGTGTTAATTCCCATGAGTACACTGCCAGCTCTACCTCACTACAGCCTCTCAAGACTTCACTTATTGGTTTCTGAAGCCCTCATCCATGTCTCGACTTGAATTTCCTAAAATGGTCCTAGTAAGTCCCCTATGTTGCCTGCTCTGTAAACTAGAAAGTATCCAAGTCTCTGCTGCTCTTGTTCTGATTCACTCAAAGTCCTGATCATCTGTCACCTCTTTGTTTGCTTAATGACAATGGCTTTCCCAAAGAAATGATCACCAGGGTTTTCCAATCCCTAAGTGGCTCACCCCTCCACCTCCTGCTCCTTGTTGCCTCCTCCAGCCCAGAGCTCTCCAAGATTTCTACACTGCTATAGTTCTGGCCTCTAACAAACTCATGATTTTAACAACTTCACCATTGGTCACTACGTCTACAGGTGCCTGGGCCTTAAGTTTTAGAATTCCCCATGCACCTCTTCACCTGCCTATTGGTTCTCATTCCATTAAAATGCTCTTTAAAATCTCCCTTTTGCATAAAACCTGAGATTATCTGCCCTAATATCTCCTCACATGGTCTGATATCAACTGGAGTTATATAATAACGCTCCCATTGGGAACCTTGAGTATTTTATTATTGTGGAAGCATTAAAAAGGACAAGTTACTATTGACTTGAGAGGAAGATCTTACAAAAGTATTTTTCATAGGATGTTAGTATCGCTGGCTGAGCCAGTATTTATTGCTCATCATTCATTGTCTTTGAGAAGGTGGTGATAAGTGGCCTTCTCGAACCTCTGCAGTTTTTGGGGTGTAGGAGTTTCCACAATGATGTGGCAGAGGGAGCTCCTGGATTTTAATCCAGCTCAAGTGAAGTAACTGTGATATATTTCCAAGTTGGAATGATGAATGTTTTGGAGGGTAACTTGTAGGTGGTGGTGTATCTGCTGCCCTTGACCTTCGAGGTGGAAGAGATCATAGGGTTTGGAAAGTGCTGACAAGCAAATTTTAAAGAAAAGGTACTGCAAGTAATGAAGAAAGCAAACTGAATGTTTGCCTTTATTGCAAGGAAGGTGGGCAGGCAGAAGTAGGAAGGTTTCACGACAACTTTATAGGGCTTTGGTGAGATCATAGCTGATATCCCATGTTCAGGTTTCATCTACTCACCCAAGGAGGAACCTCCTTACACTAACAGTACTTTAGACAAGGTTCATGTGGCTGTTCCTCAGATGGAGGGTTGTCTTAGGAGCTGGTTAGGCCTTTCCACATTTGATGAATGAGAGGTGATTTTATTAGAACATCAAAGATCTTGATGAGAATTGACAAGATGGATACAGAGAGGACATTGAATGTAGGACTAGAACAAGGGGGAACAGTTTAAAAATAAGGAATCCCCCATTTGAAACAGACATAAGGAGGCATTTCTTCTTAGAGAAGGTCATAAATTTTTGAAATTCTCTTCCTCTGAGAGCAGTGGAAGCTGCACTATTGAATAAATTCAAGGTTGATTGAAACAGGTTTTTTAAATAGAAGGGAAAGCCAAAAGTCTTGGAGAGATGCTGGAATTAAGGTCACAATCCAATCAGCTGTGATCTTAATGGATGGTCCAGCAAGCACTTGGAGCCAAATAACCTACTCCAATTTTTAACAATTCTGTAGCCTTATGATGTTGCGTGGGTTTTTGCTCACACCTTGAAGAGAGACACAGCGCAAGCAGAGAATTAGAGTGCATGGTTTCATCTTCATACTAAGAATTAGCTAATGGTATTTACCGCAACATTTATTTGTGGACCTTTAATGAATAATTAATTAATTATTTCAATTAGTTTCAAAAAGGACTTACTTCCTTATTTCCACTGAGGAGATAGAGTGAAGCTATTTCCACTTGGAAAAACAGGTACAAGAACTGAGAGGGCATCAGTTTAAAAAGTGATGTGCAAACAGAGCAAGGATGATGTGTGAAGAGAACCTTTCTGCGTAGTTAGGGTCTGGAATGCAGTGTCTGGAAATGCAGTGGAGGCAGGTTCAATTGAGGCAATCAAGAGGGGTATTGGATTATTATTTAGATGGTGATGACACGCAGGGATATGGTAAAAAAATAAACCACAGGAGATTACCGAATGCCAATGATGCACTCACTGTTAAAAGCTGATGCAGTAATGGTGGGCTGAATGGCCTCCTTCCATACCGTAACATGTTATGGTTTTGTGAATAAGGCTTTTTGCTCACCTTACTTTTGATTCTGTTCTTTTTATTCATTGAATAATAATGGTGTGCAGGGATATTGGCAGAAAGGAAAGCAAGAACATGGTACAAGACAACAGAGCTGGGGTAGGCACCATGGGCCAATTGGTCTCATTCAGCACTGGAATAATTCTAAGCTTTTGCCACTCAATGCACAGTTGCTGTGCACCCTATGAGAATTAGCACTGCCCAGCAGCAGTTGCCCCCCCTTACACTGTGTAAGGCTGAGGGGCATCATGGAGCTAAAGGCAGGGAGCAGGAGGTAACCAGAGCTGGATTTGTGGGTTATGACAACTGGCTGGCAAGACAGCTTGTATTGCACATGGAGGTGAGTGGCTTTGAAATGGAGATGGTTTGCATGAGTGGGTTAATATAGATGAGTCAGACCGGAAGATAGCTGAGCTTTTACAGTTCCAACTAATGTAGATCATTGGTGAATATATTGTCTGTGACAGAGACTACCTGGTGCAATGAATAGGTTTACATTTCCGACTTAGAGTTAGTCTGAAAATGCACTGCCCCCTCCGAGCTGTTCCTGTAAAAGCAATGGGGTGGCTTCCTCCTCTTCCCATTGGACTGTGTGTGAATTAATCAACTCCAGAGCAGAAACATCACTTAAATGAACATCCCCCACCAACCTGCAAATGTGTTTCCTCTTTGTGTAGATACCTTAGCACAATCAAAATAGATTGAAAACTAAAATGGGTTTACAAAAATCTGGATTTTTATAACATCCTTTCAGAGAAATCAAACGACCAGCTGGTTACCAGCAATAAATCATGCCACACGGTAAAAGTGAATCATTATTCAGTGTTGACCACATACTTTAATCTCACAATTTTAAAGCTGTTAATCTGGTAATAGTGAGTATATAGACAGTTTAATCTAGGTTTATAGTTGCTGTGTGATATGTGCTACAAAGCAGGGTGACAATGCAACGGGACTATGTGCTTCAATGTGACTTTGTTCTCCATAAGATATAGGAACAGAATTAGGCCATTTAGCTCAACATGTGTCCTCCGCCATTTGATTATGGCTGATATGTTTCTCAATCCCACTCTCCTGCCTTCTCCCTATAACTCTTGATCCCTTTACCAATCAAGAACCTATCTATCTCTGTCTTAATAACACTCAATGACTTGGCCTCCACAGCCCTCTGTGGCAATGAGTTTTACAGATTCACCACCTCCTGACTGAAGAAATTCCACCACATCTCAGTTCTAAAGGGTTATCCCTTAACTTTGAGGCTGTGCCCTCAGGTCCTAGTCACTCTTATGCATGGAAACTTGTCCATGTTCACTCTTTCCAGGAGTCTCAGTATTCTGTAAGTTTCATCATAACCCCCCTTATCCTTCTAAACTCCATTGAGCATGGACCAAGAGTCCTCAACTACTCCTCATACAACAGGCCCTTCATCTCCGGGATCATTCTTGTAAACTTTCTGTGGAGTCTTTCTGACCCCCACCACCCCCTACTTCCAATGACACATATCCTTCTTTAGATACAGGGCCCAAAACTGCTCACAAATTCCAAATATAGTCTGACCACAGCCTTATACAGCCTCAGCAGTACATCTTGTATTCTTGTATTCTTGTTCTATGGAAATGAATACTAACATTACTTTTGCCTTCCTAACTGCCAAACCTGCATGTTAACCCGAAGAGAATCCTGAACTAGGATTCCAATGACCCTTTGTGATTCAGATTTCCAAAGCCTTTCCAGGTTTAGAAAATAGCATATGCTTTTATTCTTCCTCCCAAAGTGCTTAACTTCACATTTTCCCATATTGCATTCTATCTGCCACTTTTTTGCCCACTGTCCAAGTCTGTCTTCAGCCTCCACACTTCCTCAATACTGTCTGTCCCTCCACCTATCTTTGTGTGCAAATTTAGCAAAATGCCCTCAGTTCCTTCATCCAATTGTTAATGTATAACATGAACAGTTGTGGTCCCAACACTGATCCCTGTGGAACTCCACTAGTCACCGGCTGCCATCCAGAAAAAGATCCCTTTATCCCCACTCTCTGCCTTCTTCCAGTCAGCCAATCCTCCATCCATGCCAATACCTTGTCCCTAACTCCATGGGCTCTTATCTTATTTAGCAGTCTTCTGTGCGACATCTTATCAGCTTATGGAAATCCAAATAGATCATATTCACTGGGTCTCCTTGATCATTGCCTTCTCAGGGAATTCTAACAGATTTTTCAGGCATGACCTTCCTATGACAAAGCTATGCTGACTTAGGCCTATTTTACCTTGCGCTTCCAAGTACTCATAATCTCATCCTTTATAACGGGACTCTAAAATCTTACTAATGACCAGGGCCAGGCTAACAAGCCTATTGTTTCCTGTCTTCTGCCTTCCTCCCATCTTAAGCAGCAGCATTACATTAACTATTTTCCAGTCCCCTGGAACCCACCCTCAGAATGGTGAATCCTGAAAGATCACCACCAATGCCTCCATGATCTCCTTAGCTACCTCCTTCAGAACTCTGGGACGTAATCCATCTGGTCTGAGTGATTTATCCACCTTCATACTTTTTAGCTTCTCCATTACCTTCTCCTGAAGGATGGCCACTTTAGTCACCTGTGCTCCCTGACTCTTAAAGTTCTGGTCTGCTGCTGCTGTCTTCCACTGTGAAAATTAAAGTATCCATTCAGTTCCTCCACCATTTCTTTGTTCCCCTTTACTACTTCTCCAGGCTCATTTTCCAGTGGTCCAATTTCCACTCTCGATCCTTGCAATCTTTCATAGAATCCCTACAGAGTGGAAACAGGCCCTTCGGCCCAACAAGCCCACACCGACCCTCAGAGCATCTTCTTTTATATTGCTAGCTATCTACCCTCATATTTCATCTTCTCCCCCTTAATACATGTTTAAGCTATTATCTGCTGGTTTTTAAAAGGTTTCCTCGGGCTTCCCACTAATCTTCAATACATTTTATGATTTTTTTTTACTTTTATGCTTTTTTGCTTGTCAGCCATGGTTGCCTCACCCTCCCTTTAGTATGTTTCTTCTTCCTTGGGATGAATTTCTGCTGTGCCTCCCAAGTTACCCCCAGAAACTCCTGCCATTGCTGCTCCACCGTCTTCCCTACTAGGCTCCCCTCCCAATCAACTCAAGACAGCTCCTCCCTCATGTCTTTGTTGTAACCTTTACTCAATTGCAATACTGTTACATCTGATTCCAGTTTCTCCCTCTCAAACTGCTGGGTGAATTCTATCATATTGTACCCCTAGGGGTTCCTTCACCTTCAGCTCCCTAATCACATCTACCTCTTTACACATCAACACATTCTGAATTGTCTGTTCCCTAGTGGGCCCGACCATAAGTTGCTCCAAAAAAAAATCTATCTCATAGACATTCCACAAATTTCTTTTCTTGAGATCCACAATCAACCTGATATTCCCACCCACCTACATATTGAATTCCCCCCTTGATTACTGTAATAATTCCTTTCTGCGCATATCCTGATTACTGCTAGGAGGCCCGTGCACAACTCCCAACCGCAACTCTTCTGTGGTTCCTCAACTCTGTCTGCACAGATTATAGGCTTTCCAACCCTCTATCACTTCTTGCTCTCGATTTAATTTCATTTCTTATTAAGAAGGCGATCCTGATCCCTCTGCCCATCTGTCGTTTTGTTAGGATGTGCATCCTTGGATACTTAGTTCTCAGCCCTGATCCCCTTGCAGCCATGTCTCTGATACCTACGACATTGTACCTGGCAATTTCAATCTGTGCTACAAGCTCATTCACCTCGTTTCGGACACTGAGTGCATTTCAGTACAACACCCTCATTCCTACATTGACTGCCCCCTTCTCATAGTTTTCCCCTTATTTGCTGTGCCTGAAGATAGATTCCTGACCTTTTCCATTCTCTCTAGCCTGTTACTTGTTCTGGAAACTTTAATAAACTCTGCTGAGTCCTCCCCTCCACTTAAAATTTTTCCATAGTTTTCCATATAAATAAACCCCACGCCCCCACCACCCCCTCACGATTTAGTTGAGAGCCCTATCCACACCTACCCACAGCCCTTGTTATGTGATTCCCCAGGACTCTGGACCAGTGAAGCCCATCCTTTTGTAACAGCTCTCTCCTTATCCAATACTGATGCTAATGCCACATGAATTCAAACCCATTTCTCCCACACTGATCTTTGAGCTACGTGTTTACTTCTTTATTCTTGTTTACTCTGTACCAATTTGTTAGTGGATCAGGTAGTAACCCAGAGGTTATTCCCTTTTCGGTTCAGCTTCCTAACTTGGCCCCTAGCTGCTTATATTCCCTCAGCAGAATCTCTTTCCCCTTATGTCCGTTACAACTCTGTCTTCATCAGAGTTCTTGCTAACGACTACTCTGCATAGTCCCTGGTTGCATCAGAAGAGCAAGAAATTGACGTTCCGGGTAGGGACCTGTTCCTCTGATGCTGCCTGGCCTGCTGTGTTCCTCCAGCTCCACACTGTGTTATCTCTGACTCCAGCATCGGCAGTTCTTGTGATCTCTTAATAGTCCCTGGACTTTGATTCTGAAAGAATTGTAGTCAGTTAAAAATGGAAGGAAGCTGCGTCATTGTTTCCATGCTCCCATTTTGCCAGAACCTGCAGCTTTACAGGAATTGCATGAAATGGTGAACAACCCATCTAAAGGTGTGACAGGCAAAAATCAAACATTTTCTCAATGTTTAATCACTAGTCAGAGGGGATTCTTCACTGATTATGGATGAAATGCAAAGTCCAGTTTAGCAGGAGAGAAAGAAAACATGATGATTATAGCTGAAATGTATCAACTCAGTCTGACCAACTCTATTCACCAATGCGAGAGTATAAGCTGTCTATCACAAAATTAAAACAAACTTCCACTATTATATATTTTTATTTGAAAGAAACAAAAAGAACACCGATATTCTAAATTATAAATCCCCTGAATTACATTTTTATACGGATAGAATCATATATAGAACTCTTGGTATCTGCTGTGACAGCTACTATCCACTACAGAAACATCAGTTCCAACACATGTACTGCATTTTATTGTCAGTGTACAATGTTTCTGAGATCAATGCTATCTGATGACAAGAATGTTCAGAAGTTGGATTCATATTTCTCCCCTGGTTTTCTATTCATACTTACCGTAGAAAATGAACACCTACTCAAACAGTGTAGATAGTGAAAAGGGAGAACTATCAGCAATGGGTTTTGGAGTGAATGGGGAGTACTCACAGAACAACAAGGCTTCTGGAACTTTAATGAGGATGGAGAGGTCACTGCTGAACCTACCATTTCTGCACATGTAGCTGTCTGTGCTAAACATGACTCATGGCCTTTCCATTTTTCAGGAGAAGATTTCAATTTAATAGAAATTTTTTTGGAGAGATAGGGTCTCTTTTGGATGCATTCTTCAGATATTCAGGGATATCTTTGGGAGAGGGAAAGTGGCATCGAACAGTCAAGCCATTAAATCACCTGCCTTTAATAAAGAAATATTAGTCATTTAAAAAAGATATCAATGCTTGCTATTTCACCTTGTCTATTGACATAGGCCTGAGCCTATTAGAGGTGTGCAACAACACGACTGATTTCACAACTATCATTATCACAGTAAGATATCCATTAGTTGATCACAGTTCAATAACTAGCTTGAAGTTGTTAAACAGTTTGGGATATGATTTAACATATTCGAGAGGTTGATTGTCCTATTCTGCATTCAGACGTAAACAATGGTTTAACCAGTTGCAAAGGAGAAAATAAGGCAGAAGGGATCACATACCTGTAACAGCATCCAGTAAAACTGGGTAGAATTTTTTACACATCAACTCTTTCCTATCAGATCATAGAATCCCTACAGTGTGGAAACAGGCCCTTTGGCCCAACAAGTCCAAACTGACCCTCACAGCATCCCACCCAGACCCATCCCCCTATAACCCACCTAATCTACACATCCCTTTACATTACGGGCAATTTAGCATGGCCAATCCACCTAACCTGCACATCTTTGGACTGTGGGAGGAAACCGGAGCACCCAGAGGAAACCCACACAGACACAGGCAGAATGTGCAAACTCAACACAGACAGTCATTCAAGGGTGAAATCAAACCCGAGTCCCTGGTGCTGTGAGGCCACAGAGCTAACCATTGAGCCACCGTGCTGCCTTTTAAAGCATTTTCACCCTGACATTGATAACATCATGGAACTAAAGTGAAAAATATGCTGCTAGATTTACTAAGTAACTGCTTCCTGAAATCTCAGGGCATCCAAACGCAAAAAGCACTGGTGAGTCCAAAATCAAACAGAGGTGCATACTACATGACACGTATTCCCAAAACAAAATAGAAGTGGATTTCTCCTCATGTTGAATGGGACATTTTAGTGGTAAAGTGCAGTGGGTGGAGTGCAGGTGGACAGTAAGTAATTAGCCTTAAGTTGGCTTATAGGCTATCATAGGCCATGGATATTGGTATAGGTTGACATGGGGTGTATGAGGCATGTGACACACTGACATGCAAAAGTTCTGAGCAATTTTGTGAAAAAAACAATTAAACTGATGAATGATTCAGGTGGGTCCAAAGGCTGATTTCTGGTTTGTGATGAAGATATAGCAAACAACCCACCCAACCTTGTTCCAAGCAAATATTAGCTTGTGGGATACTGCTTGCTTAGAATGTTCTTGTTGTAAGGTGTATAGCATGTTGTTCAATGCTGGGAAAGGAACGAATGAGAAAGTAAAATCACCTGTCCGTACCTGACCCTTCTGTGATGACTGGGCAAATCCATGAACTGAAATCAAATATTCAAAGTCATGCCTTAAAAAAATAATTGGGTAAATACTAGACATAACAACCAAAATTTAACTAAAAAAGTATTGTTGCAATGTAAACAATCTGAAGAAAACTACTATTTGAAGAAATACATTGGTATGTTGTGTGCTGGCTGGCTTACTGCGACCATGTGAAAGCTAGCTCTGTTGCAAACACTTTCACTTTTGTTTGTGGCACCCATTGAGTACATTACATGAGCCATCCTGTCAGAAATGTGAAGCTGAGTTTGACTTCATTCTCAGCTGTAAGAGCCAAGTACTGTTTAATAAAAACTTAAAACTAGTCCACAACTTTGAAGTTTTGTTTTCTCTGAGAGCTGAGAATCTTTAGAATTCCCTTCCTCTAAAAGGAGTGGATGCAGAATCTCTAAAATATTTTGAAAAGAGAGGTAGATAGATTCTTGGTTCCGAATGGATGTAAAATTATCGGGTGTATGCAGGAATGTAGAGTTGAGGTTTAAAGCAGATCAGCCATAATCTTATTGAATGTCAGAGCAGGTTCAAAAGATTGAGTGGCCTACTCCTGTTTCATATTTGAATGCTGGATGAGTCAGAATGCCTGCGCATTTTTCATTTCCAGCTATAAAAATTCAAATTAACTTTTTTTGCTCAGTGACAAAATTACGATACAGTTATAGAATTACATTTTTAAAAACGATAAAATAATAAATAAATACATACAAGATTTAAATAAGATAAAATAAGCAATCTTCTTTTAGTGATGGAGAGAGAGAGTGCTATAAGTTATTTTGGAAGCTGAAAAGCAGGGAAGGAGAGATTTTGAAGGCCTTGAAGGCATACAGCTCACAATATCATTAATATGGGTTCAACATCAGAGCTCAGGGGCAAGGGAGACTATCCATTAGTATGTGATAGTACAAACATATCTGATTGAATTTTTTTAGCTTGAACAATTGAAAGATGGATTGTTTTAGGTATGAAGATCCTGCCATAAGAGGACATCTGCTGCAAGAGAAAAAACATACTTTCAAGAAAGCTATTGAGATGTCAGAAGCTCAGAGGTATCAATCATCAGGTGCAGCATATCATTGGGACACTTTGCATTAAAAGCAATACATTGTGGATGCTGAAATGCTGAAAGAAAGAGAGAATGCTGCAGAAGGCAGCCAGTATGGCAGCATCCATGGAGACAGAAACAGAGTTAATATTTTGAGTCAAATATGACTCTTTTTCTGCACTGTTGAGTTTCCCGAGCATGCTGTGTTTATTTACAGCTTTGCATTATGCTGAAACACAGTGCAGGCTGAATGAGAACAACACATTGGAAGAAAAGGAACACATATTTTCAGAAGATCCAGCAGAAAGATCAAGGCCAATAGCTGGATGTGAATCTTATAGGCGACATCACAAAAGAAAAAGGTGGGAAGCAGTGCTGTAATTGCAAGAAGTTAAATCACTTTGTTCATAAGCGTTTACCTAGAAAGCAGCTAGCCTATAAAGATCTAAAGCAATCAAAAGCAGAGAATGCTGGAGAAGCTCAGCAGGTCTGGTAGCATCTGTGGAGAGAGAAACAGAGGTAACAATGAGTATGGTGATCCTTCTTCAGAGAAGAATTACTTTTATGGTTTATAAAGACGACTGCTGGAGAGACGTCAGCCGATGATTCAGAAATTATCTCACATCATGGAATAGCTTCTGCCTGTTAGAATGAGGACTGCAGAAAGAGGGCATGAATTAAATTATAAAGTGTCTGAGCAATGTTTCATACAACAACATAAGCATCGTTGATCTGTGCAAAATAGTTCAAGATGGAAACCTGAAAATGAGGATCACAGAGTGAATGTTGAGGCTGTGATAGAATGACACTCAAACCAAGAGGACAAAGAAAAGCTAAGAGCCCAGTGAACTGGTAAGATTGAAGATCTTCATTCGCAGTCGTGGTTGCTGAACAAATTCAACTCATCCCAAATGTAGCCAAACTAAAGCTTGGAATGGTAACCCTCCAATGTCCCAGAAGAAATTTATAGTGTTTCAAAGGACAATGAGGCATTAAGTTCTGAAAGATTTGAGAAGATGGTAAAGACATTTTAAAAAAAATCATGTTCAGTATCATCTCGAAATAGAAGAAAGTGAGAGGCCAACTTATCTTAGGTTGAGGACAGTTCCAGTGGCCTCATAGGTACCAGCCTGAAGGTAAGAACCAATCCCCTCACTGACCTAGTCAGTCAATAATGAAATTAAGAAATAATGCAACCAAGAAATTGCTTTCTGAGGAGCAGGCAGCTGATAAGAGAATGCTAAAGAGGCAGACAAACAAGAGAAGAAAATCTGTGATAGGGAAGAATGGAAGAGGAAGAAGGAACAACTGACAGTGAAAAGGACTTTGCCAAGACTTTCCCCAGGGTGAGATGAGAAAGTGGCACAATACATTGTCGAATTCCTGAACTTTCCGAAGGTCTTTTCTAATTTGCCATCAGAATGTGAGCTCTTTGCCAACTCACTGCAAAGGATGTGCAGTGGTATTGGGCACAGATCTAAAAACAACTTGTACTCAAAACAACTAGCCACACCACCTCAAGATGGACAAGAGCCATTAACCCAGTAGAGACATTGAATCTGAAAGCACTCCCATGGGAATGAACATCAGCTCAACAATGAGCAACAAGGCAGTGAAGAGCTGAGGCCACGGAGAAATTTGAAACAGGAAAGTATTTTGTCTCATTTGACTATATAGCAGTAATCATTGCACTCTAAATATCATGCATTGTGTAAAGTGTTTCTTTGCCAGAGATATAATTATAAAGTTAGGTACATATTTCCTCATTAAGGAATTAGAAAGTTTCCAACATTTTTATTGAAGATGTTTCAGATGTTAATGTAAGCACTTTCACCCTCATTAGAACATTATCAGTTAGAGTGTCATTCATGTTATGGGGCTACTGGACCTTAGCCATCTATTTTCAGGTTATATGTTGTGCCAGGTTATCACATTCTCGTTTTAACTGACATCTCATCATGATGCTGAAAATGCAATTCAAAGGTCAGATTAGAATGAGGTGAGTATGAATAGGTCTCTAATCACTGTCGAGACATGTTACAGCACACCTCCAGGACGGGTGGGACTCAGATCTGGACTTCCTGACTTAGAGGTAGGGACTTTACCACTGCAGCACAAGAGTTTTAACAAGAAGCGTGTGTGTGTTTCTCTGTGTGTCTCTGTCTGTGTGCGCATTTGCGTGCATCTGAGTGTGTGTTTCTCTGCATCTGTGTGTGTGTGTCTGTGTCTCTGTGCGCGCACGTGTGCTGGGACCATGAGTGATCCAACAGTTTGTCAGCCGATGAGTTAGTAAACAATGAGTCGCTCTTGAAAGGGGATTTGAATATTTCCTGTCCATGAAACTGTGATAATAGGACCTGACAAACTCTGACCAAGCCTTTAGCAAACAGGAACCGCAGTGCAGACACTTCCAACAATTAGCAGATTTGAAAAGTCTTTGTTTTTGACTCATCACTGAGTAGGGCTCGAAACAATTACAACAACTCTAATGAGCATCACACACAGGTTAACGGGGATGGTTCAGAAATAAACAATAAGAAACAATAGAATTCTACATGACCCTTTAGGTAATGATGATTTAAATGTACAGATCCTCCAAGTAGATAAAAACAATATCTCGAGAGTTCAACAAAGGTTGTATTATGTTAAAAGTAAGAATGATGATACAAAATACAAATATCTTCTCAATGAAGGATGTGATGGTGAAAATATGGCCTAGCAAATCAAGAGCCCTCTTTGTATCATCTATTTACTTTCTTCAGTTGACTTTGAGCTCCACATTCCGTGTGCATGTGGGATCTTGGGAAGTCTGTACAATGGGATAGCATTTTGTATTTGTTCTCTGCTTTCTTTGGGAAAGATACAGATTCGAAGTCTCCAGTAAATTGAGTTAGTGATGCCATTGGAAGCGTGTAGCAGCTGCCTGATTAATGGGGCATTCTTCCCAAACAATTTAACCAGTTGACAGGTTTTCCCGATAAACCTGGTCAGTGATGGCAGGAGATAGGCAGCTTTTTGGAACACCAGCAGCAGGGCTAACAAAGGCCTTCAGAGGGTGTTCAGCCTGATGAAGAGATAAAACTATAAAGTGAAGAGTAGTTTTGCAAAAGCAGATTCTGGAATTCCAATGTGATTTTGCGCAAGTCCTCAGTATAAAACTCATAAAGTGTTGGGATTCCCAACAGGGAAGTTTATGTCCTCCTAAGTGAAGTAATATCATTGAGTCAACATACTGACATCGGTCTTACTTGCCTAATGCCTACTCCACCATTCAATAAGGTCCTGGTTGATCAGATTGTGCCTTCAAGTCCACTTTCCTGTTGACCTGTTATGTTTTTACTTTGTGGTCAAGGCTCAAAATGGTGTCAAGAACAATAAGGTTATTAATGTAATCTACAGCAGCAACATGTGAAATAACCTCTTTGATAACTGTGTTTGTGATCATTTGCAGTAGTTTCTTTTGCCATTTATAAATTGACAGAAACTACCGAGGCGGCAGGATTTGGGGTAGATTCCAGGAGGCAGTTCAGCCTCCCCAGGTCATGATAAGATGCTGACAGATTCTGCTTTCTTTTTGCGGGGGGGTGGGGGATGGTGGTGGTGGTGTTGGGGATGTTGGTGACATATCTGTTGTAGTCGTCTTGGATCTAAAACAATGACCTTCAAGAATGTCAGAGATCGTAAGAACTGCAGATGCTGGAGTCAGAGATAACACATTGCGGAGCTGGAGAAACACAACGGGTCAGGCAGCATCAGAGGTGCAGAAAAGCTGACGTTCTGAAGAAGGGTCCCGACCCGAAACGTCAACTTTCCTGCTCCTCTGATATACTGCCTGGCCTGCTGTGTTCCTCCAGCTCCACACTGTGTCACCTTCAAGAATGTAATTTACTTCAACCTGAACAATGGGTCTTGTAATGTTGAGAGACAGCAGGAGGCAGAGCGCAAGGGAGAGGGGGAAACCAATTTTAATATAATGTTCAGGTCTGTATGTATAAAATGGAGCAAAATGAAGTTGAATCAACCAGATTCATCTTTTGTTTTTGTTATGAATGTGTATGTTTTGTTTAAATGTCAAGTTGTGAGGAGTTACCGATTGATGTAAGTGAAAGAAATGTGGTTGACTCCTAAGTGCCCTGTGGGATGGGCAATAAATGTTGGCCTAGCCAGCGATGCCCTCATCCAGTGAATAAATAAAAAAGAACTCAGGTCCTCATTTTGACTAAAATCAGTGAAGGCAATCCTTCGATTGGATTTATTTCATCTGGGCAATCTTGACAATTCCTCAGAGCTATTCTTTAATGATTTATTTCCAGAAGTGAAAAAAATTGGAACAATGAATAGGAAAAAATGATAGGTAGTGAAGTTCCTCAGAGTCCTTAATAATGGCTTCCATTTTCTCAAGACATCTTTATTTCAAAACTAAGCAAACTGTTCCAGAGGCTGATCACGAGTGAAAATGTGAAACACATCTTTGGAAATCAGCTGTAATTGTCTGTCTGAATATCAGGTTGACTACTGTGACCGCTGTTATTTATACATCCACAAAGAAATAATGGTAATAACTTAAACTCCTTCCTGAGCAGGAAAGCAGTAAACATGCATCTTGCTTCAGGCAGGGTAACACTACATTTACTCTGCAGAGCCTCACACCATTTCTGATTGTGTTGCTGACTAGAATACATTTGTTCTTAAAACATGTTCACTTCACTCATTCAGTGGATGAAAACACCATCTACAATAGAGCATGATAAAACCAAAGACCTGCCCTATCTTAGGTTCAAACTTTTGATGCAATCAGCCAAACTACAATCATATTTCTGTACGTTCTCTCTGTGACTCCAAAATCTTCAGTGTCATGTTGGGAAATCTCTGAGCTGTCCTTACAGGAATGATATATTTGACCCATCTATCCAGCTATTCATCCTCGATCAAGGTTCACTAATTCATTAAGGTTCCAAATGGGATACAACAAATTGCTATGGTCCTAGATATGAAGTGATGAACTGTCTCTCCTCCTTCATTCACTCACCCCTGTGGTTGGTCACAATGACATTAACTTGAAAACAGATCTCTTGCCTTCTGGTTACCTTTCTCCCACAACAAATGAGTTATGTTCTAAAAAAGAGCCTATTTAACTAGGCTTTCTAGAGTTTTAATAAATAATAAATTCACATTTTTCTTTAACCTGTGAGCAAATAACCATACAGCGCACAAAAATTAGGTTTGAAAAGGTTTTCGACGCAAACAAACTACTTAAATGCAAGCTCTTTAGCGAATGATCCATAAAGAGTAAATCATCGAAGATTGGAGCCATTGCATTGGATGGTGTTGGCAGTGTTAATATTAGAGACTGAACGTTCAACTGAGAATTTAAACTCTGTGGGTTTATTGAAGATTTCTTGTCTTGGGTCCTTTCAACGGTGACTGAATGGCAGCACATAGTGAGGATGTGGAATGGCAGCACATAGTGAGCATGTGGAATGGCAGCACATAGTGAGGATGTGGAATGGCACCTCATAG
>JAHRHZ010000029.1:35749181-35760616 GCA_024137785.1 Ginglymostoma cirratum | reverse complement strand
AGTGAGGATGTGGAATGGCAGCACATAGTGAGGATGTGGAATGGCAGCACATAATGAGCATGTGAGTATGGCAGCACATAGTGAGCATGTGGAATGGCAGCACATAGTGAGGATCTGGAATGGCACCTCATAGTGAGGATGTGGAATGGCAGCACATAGTGAGGATTTGGAATGGCAGCACGTAGTGAGGATGTGGAATGGCAGCACATAGTGAGGATGTGAGTATGGCAGCACATAGTGAGGATGTGAGTATGCCCTTCTTCACCTGCAGTGCAGAAGTATTTGTTGGTTGTTCAAAAGCTGTAAACTTCATAGCACACAACAAGCCAGGCAATGAACTCACAGACCAGCAACTGCAGTCAGCTCTTAAACTTCTTTTTGAATATCCATGGATAGGTAAAACCCCAAACTGTCTACAGGAGATGGCTTCCTTTTGAGAGAGATGAAGTGGGGTGGGTAGTTGGCCTCTCGGCATCGCTTCCTTTTTAGTCTCTTTATTCCAGTTTCCCTACCCTGTGCAACAATGACATTCCGTGAGTACCCAGGATTTACAGGAAATTGGTTCGGGCCACTTTTGGAATATTGCATCCATTTCCGGTGTCCTTGCTGTAGGAAGGGTGTTATGAAACTTGAAAGGGTTCAGAAAAGATTTACAAGGATGTTGCTGGGGTTTGATGGATTGAGCTCTAGGGAGAGGCTGAATAGGCTGGATCTATTTTCTCTGGAGCATCAGAGGCTGAGGGGTGACCATATAAAATCATGAGGGTCATGGATACGGTAAATAGGCATGGTCTATTCCCCAGGGTGGGGGTATCCAAAACTAGACAGCATAGGTTTAAGGGGAGAGGAGAAAGATTTAAAAGAGACCTGAGGGAAAACTTCTTCACACAGAGGGTGGTATGTGTATGGAACGAGCTGCCAGAGGTAGTGGTGGAGGTTGGTACAATTATAACACATAAAAGGCATCTGGATGGGTATATGAATAGGAAGGGTTTAGAGGGATACGGGCCAAATGCTGGCAAATGGGACTAGATTTATTTATTTTATCTTGTTGGCATGGACAAGTAGGACTGAAGGGTCTGTATCCATCCTGTACAACTCTTTGACTGTATGGTATTTGGGATGCTGATCTTTTATGATAGAATGTAACGACCCTATTGCCTGTTATCAGTACACTGTCCTGACATACACCATCAGCATTAGACCTCAAGAAATAAGTGGGTTCTATTCCAATTCTGGATTGATGAAATGAGTTTACCTTTCCCTAAAAGGGGCTTGAACATAATGGATTTGTGCAGCTTGAATTTCATTCCCCCTGTTCATGGACTGACAGTAAATTATCAGCAACATTTACCAATTGGAATTGTCATGCTTAGCTTTTCAAATTGCTTGACAAAATGCCAGAGTTTCAGATGTTTATCAGTTTGGTATGTAATCACCATCTTTCCTGCTATTCTAATGACAGTTGTAAAGTAGCTAAGGTTTCCCAACGTAATTTTTGTGGGGTGGGGGATTGTAATTTTTGTGGGATGGGGGAGGTGGTGTTAGTGAAGTGAGGATGGGAAAAGGGCAATAGGATCCACAGAATGATTGGTAGCATAAATAATGGAGTGTTTTTCCCAACGAGTGCTGAGGGGGACACTGGGGAAGCAGGCTGAAGCAAAGCTGTAATCTCCATCGAACTGTACTACAGCTGCCCTCAGAATGATTGATGCTCACACTGCAGACTCAAAATAGAAGCTGTCCCATTCCTCTGCACAAACATCCTCCATGTTAATGAGTGCAACGTGTTAAAAAAAAGGCTCCAAAAGCCTGCACCTAATCGAGACTTCACACATTCAAGGTTATTGGTACATTTGAAGGTCACGGGGATTTAAGAAAATCAAATGCCTATGTAGGATAGCAGTGTTTCACACTTAACAGCTTTACAAATGAAGAACTAACTTGTTCAAAATGAACAGGACATGCAAGATATTCAGGCACTCCAAAATAACAAAGGAAGAAAGAGAGAGAGAGGTGCTGAATAGAAATGATAAATCAGTACTACAGGTAACTGTACATAAAATCAGGGAAGATTACTCGAGTTTCCAGTGAAGGTCTTCAATTGTGTTACCATTGCAGTAAGGCTGTACACTACAGAAATCCTTTCAAAGAGTAATTAGTGTTATGCTGAGAACACAATTCACACTGAGACTCAAACAGATTAAAATTAATGGGAACCTAAATATCTGAACTGGAATACCTTTGCATCCTGAGAATTTGCTGAAGTGGAATTTGAGTAACCATTAAAAACCACTGCATACAGCTTAAAGAACCAGGACTGGGGCTCTTGTGACACAGTACTAGTGTCCCTACTTCTGAGCCCTGAGGTCTGAGTTCAAGTCTCACCTGCTCCAGACTGTGTAACAGCATGTGTGAGCAGGTAGATTAAAATATTTAAAAACAAGACAAATGTCCAACAGCAAGACCACTACATTCCCAGCTCTGGGATTATTTTACACTCTGGGCCTGTGCCTCTCCCTCCCACTGATCCCAAATTTCCCCTTCATTCCAGTAGCTGCTCCAATGGGATTTCCTAACTGGATGTCTAGGAAAGACAACCTGAGAATGTCACTTTCCTTCTATAACTGGGCTGTGTTATTGTTAAATATTGTTGTCTCACAACATCTGATTTTCATGGAGAGATAGTGTGCATGTCTGTTTCTGTATGTGTGTGAGAGTGTGTGCACACGTGCTTGTGAGAGTGAGAGTGTGCAGAAGGGGAGTGGTAAAAGCATTCCGATTTACCCCACTGGGAATTCCAATATTTTTAATCTACCTGTTTACACATGCTGTTACACAGTTCTGGAACAGGTGTGACTTGAACCCAGGCCTTGTGGGCTCAGAAGTAGGGACACTAATACTGTGTCACAAGAGTCCCAGTCCTGGATGGCCCTTCACCCTCTCTGATTTAGCCACCATCTTTAATGCAATACCAGTCTCAAAAGCTGCTGAGATCTCATCCATGGCCCCAGCACTCACCCTCCCTTGTAGGCTTGGCACCCACATTCAGTCCTGGTGACAAGAATCCCCAGGGTTTGCCAGTCTAATTCCAGATGTTAATTGGCTCACTTACGAGTATAGTTAATAACATGGAAGAGATTTTAACTGGAATACAGGTTTATATTAAACTCTGGCTGTCTGAGAAGTGTCATTAATATTGTTCTTGGAGACAATGTGGATGATAGTAGATTTAACAGAGAGTTTCAAAATAGTGAGCAGCCTGGTTAGAGTAGATAGGGAGCTGTTCCCACGTAAAAGAAAAAAACCACAACGGAATAGATGTAAAGTCATGTGCAAATGAAGCAAGGATGACGTGAGAAAAAGGAACTTTTTTTTCATGTTGCAATTAGGTAGGGTCTGCAGTGCACTGCCTGGAAATGTGGTTGAGACAGGTTCAATTGAGACATTCAAGACGGAATTGGTTGTTATTTAAAAAAGGCACATGGAGAACTAGCCACTTGGATTTAAAATTGGCTCGAAGGTAGAAGACAGAGGGTGGTGGTGGAGGGTTGCTTTTCAGACTGGAGGCCTGTGACCAGTGGTGTGCCACAAGGATCGGTGCTGGATCCACTGCTTTTCCTCATTTATATAAATGATTTGGATGTGAACATAGGAGGGGTGGTTAGTAAGTTTGTGGATGATACCAAAATTAGCGGTGCAATGGAAAGTTAAGAATGCTACCTCAGACTATAAAGGGACCTTATCAGATGGGCTGGTGCAATGAGGAGTGGCAGATGGAGTTTAATTGAGACAAATATGAGGAACTGCATTTTGGAAAGGCACATCAGGGCAGGACTTATACACTTAACGGGAAGGTACTGGGGAGTGTTGCTAAACAAAGAGACTTTGGAGTGCAGGTGCACAGTTCCTTGAAAGTGGAGTCACAGGTAAAGAGGACAGTGAAGAAGGCATTTGGTATACTTGCCTTTTGTTGGTCAGTGCACTGAGTAGAGTATGGAATCCCTACAGTGTGGAAACAGGCCCTTTGGCCCAATAAGGTCACACTGCTCCTTAGAGCATCCCACCCAGAATCTAAGGAGTTTCTGACTGAGCTTGACAGCTTAAACGCTGCATGAACTGCTGAGCCAGTCTGTAAGATTGTTCTTCATTGGATCTGCCATTTAATGTATGCTTCAAATTTTATATTGAACTGCAATCTGCCTGTTAATTCATGTTTGATGTAGATCTTATATGAGTCTCAGTGTACATGTGGTCACCCAAGATAATATTTACTATTTACTTTGTTAGACTTTTGTACGGCACTTATTTTAGAGCATTGAAAGTGTGTGGTTTCAATAACTAGCATTTCAGATTTATCCTTTAAGAAAAGCTGTTCCTCTTGACAGAGATCATAAGCTCAAATCGGAAACAAGTCAAATGCAATAATTCAGTCAATTCAATAGTAATTGATGTGGTTAGGATATGGTGCTGCCTGACAAAATCTTTCATTAGAAAATGCAGAGGAATATTCTTTTCCACACATAGACACGTATTTAATGCAGCAAGGTCACTGAAATGAGTGCCAGGCACAATCCTGGTGAGTGAATACGTATTTGCTCTCAATTGATCATATTCTGGTAGCTTGCCCTGGCTGTAGTTACAATATGTCAGAACTCAAATCTAAATTCAGTCAGGAGGATCATTCCCCCAGTGATCTAAACAACATCGCATGAACTGGCAAGGCAGCTTTAGCAGTGGACACTAGAGACTTGCCAATGGTTGTCATGACTGTTTCATAAAGAAAGCCCTGAAGAGGAACACAGACATGCAACAAGGTCACAGATAATGAACATACATTCACAGATAGTATGTACTACGAACACACCCAGCTGAAGTGTACAGCACTATTTGAGGTACAGATATCCGGATTATTGATGTTCCTGATGGGGAGAGATCTACACTTAATAAGATATCAAACAACCGAATAAACCTCTAACTAACAACTCAGCATAGTGTAAACAGCTTCTGTATCTGAAGCAAGTGAAATGAACTATTTTTCACACAATTATTCAATAGAGGTCAATTTTACTGTGACAACACAAAAACAAACTGACCATCCTGGAAATTGAAATTCAAACAGAATATTCTGGAAAAATTCAGCTCTTCTCTCTGTCTACAGAGCCTAAGAGTTAATAACATGGATTTTTCCATGGGAATCGGGAGTTCTGAGTCTAATTGTGTTGTCTACACATTCAACTGGCACAACTTTTAATAAGTTTGTTCCTAATTATCAGCTTGGTAATGGGTATGAGTCTTAAGGATGGAGGGCCAATCAGAGGCCCCTCTGCAATGTCAATCCAAAATTCCTAGCTTCAGGTCCCTGGTTATCTCGTTTTTGTCTGTAGATATTGAAAAATATATGTTTCTCCAAACAAAAACATCCTGTGCAATAAATATGTTGACACGAGCTATAATAAGACAAGGGAGTTTATAATTCCATGTTCCTGCACCAAGACAGTACTCGCTCACACAACCCAATTACAGAGGAGATTGCTTTCTCCAGTTTGTTAGAGGCCACAAGTTGCCAAAGGAATGCCTGTGGCACTGAAACCACAACAAAATTAATTCACCTCCTAATTACTGTTACAAGCATACTTACAAAATCCTCAGCCTCTACACTTCCTGGCACCAGGAATAATACGAGGTTTTATTCCCAGAGTTTGAACTCATTGAAACTGACAATTACCCTTAAAACATCATAGGACGTTAAAAAAAGCACAGACACACACACTATCTGTTGTTGAAACGGGCATACACCTTTAATTAGAAATTGATGAAGAGGATTGATGAGAGGAGAGCAGTGGACAGTGTCTGTATGGACTTCAGCAGGGTGTGCAACAACGCTCCTTATGGTAGACTGGAAGGGTGGATTAGCAAGTTCGCAGACGATATGAAGGTGGGTCGAGTTGTGGATAGTGCGGAGGGCTGTTCTAGGTTACAAAGGGACATTGATAGGATGCAGAGCTGGGCTGAGAAGTGGCAGATGGAGTTTAACCCTGAAAAGTGTGAGGTGATTCAAGGACAAACTTGAAAGCAGAATACAGGGTTAACGGAAAGATTCTTGGTAGTGTGGAGGAGCAGAGGGATCTTGGCGTTCATGTCCACAGTTCTGTGAGAGCTGCCACCCAGGTGGGTAGAGTTGTTAAGAAGGCATATGGTGTGCTAGCTTTCATTAATAAAGGGATTGAGTTCAAGAGCCGTGAAGTTGTGCTCCAGCTGTACAAAACCCTGGCTCAACCACATCTAGAGCATCATGTCCAATTCTGGTCGCCTCAGGATAGATGAAGAAGCGTTGGAAAAGGTGCAGAGAAGATTTACCAGAATATTGCCTTAAATGGAGGGAAGGTCTTATGAGGAGAGGTTGAGAGAGCTAGGGCTTTTCTCTTTAGAATGATGAAGGATGAGAGGTGACTTGATAGAGGTGTACAAAATGATCAGAGCTATAGATAGAGTGGACAGCCAGAGACATTTTCTTAGGGTGGAGGTAGCTATTACAAGGGGACATAGTTTTAAAGTGAGTGGAGATAGACATAGGGGAGACGTCAGAATACAGATGGTTCTTTACTCAGAGAGTGGTCGGGGCTTGGAATGCATTGCCGGAGAGGGTAGTGGAGTCGGCGTCATTAGGGGCATTTAAGTGACTTTTAGATAGCCATATGGATGATAGTATAAGGTAGGGGTGGAGGTTAAATAGACCTTAGGTTTAGGGTAAAAGTTCGGCACAACGTTGTGGGCTGAAGGGCATGTACTGTGTTCTATGTTCTGTATCTTTTCCCAAGGCATTGTTTAAAGTGAGAAGGGAAATATTTAAAATGGACCTCAGGAGCAATATTTTCACACAGAGGGTGGTGTGTGTATGGAATGAGCTGCCAGGGCAAGTGGTGGAGGCTGATACAATTACAACATTTAAAAGGCATCTGGATGGGTACATGAACCAGAAGGGTTTTGAGCGATATGGTCCAAATGCTGGCAATTGAGACTAGATTTATTTAAGATATCTGGTTGGCTTGGACAAGTTGGACCGAAGAGTCTGTTTCTGTGCTGTACATCTCTATGACTCTAATTGTACCAAAGAAAGTATTTGACTTATGAAGACTGTATTAGATCCTTGGAAGAGTTAAACAGTAGGCCTCATATCCCTGCTCTGTCCCCAGTGTCCACTGAATTTGGGTTCCAACCAAACGTTAGCATTTGTATCTTCAAAGCCTATAACACAAACTCACATAGAAGCTGATGTGAAAATAAGGTAAATTAACCACTTGGGAATGAAAGACTGCCTGGGAAGGAGGGAATTACAGATGACCATAAGATATTGGAGCAGAAGCAAGTCACTCAGCCCATGGAGTCTGCTGATCTGGCTGATCGTGGCTGATCTGACCATCCTCAACTCTATTTTCCTGTCTTTTCCCAATAACACTCGATTCATTCTTTGAATTAAAAAAAATTCAGCCAAGTTCAGACCTCATTGTAGCAGCTTTGCTGTCCGGCAATGTGAACGAGAGGATAATGGGGAAAGGTCTGACATAGGTGAGCAATCCATTCTGCCTGAGAAACTGCTCTTAAAGGCTCTTGATTTCTTCCTATAAAAAGATTACAACTTGGTCAAAGTGATCTCAGAATTCAATCCATAATGCCACCCCTCTCTACCACAATCCACCACCCAAACATCTTTTGGAGTTGATGAAAAGGCACATCGTTAACATCCCAGTGTTTAAAAAGTAGATTAAAGATATGAACAACTCTACACAAATGGAAAGCCCCTGTTACCATCAGTGTAAACTGTAGCACTGCCTTTAATGGAGATCGGACACAATAGGGAAGCTGCAGCTTTGTAGCTGAGCTGAAGGAAACACAGGTAAGAGAGAAATACATAAAGATTAATTGGCCCAGAGGATTGAAGGTATTTTGTATCCCTCGTATAATTGTTGCTGAAAATAGTCCAGAAATGATTATTAATGAGTAGTCACAAAAGGGAATTGCAGTAAATATTACAACAGTATAAATCTCACTTAGAGTTTTCACATGAATACATATTGAGAAATCATGAAAATATGCCACTGCTCTCCTCAGTGATTTTAAACCTAAAATCAAATATTCAGTCTACAACTTTCACACCAGAATGGGAAAAACCAGCAATCATTGATGTTCAAATATGGAACTGTATGAGTATCATTTATGTTAATATATGATGGTTACATTAAAACAGACCAGACATTGTTACAGAGAGCACGTGAACAGTAACAAACTTTATTAGTCGGATTAAAAAATGATTTGTCCCAATGAGGTCTTCATCTTTCGTGAAATCAGCCCCAACAGTCCTTTTCATGAATGTCTTTCTATCCTAATTCTTAACAATAAAGCCCACTTGTTTAGCTTTCCTCATTCCCCTGGGTGTTAACCGTCACCTGGGGAGCTAAATGAAAATCAGACTGGGAGGATTTTGTGCCAATTACAGAAGCCAACTGATCTTCCTACAGCTTGGTAAAGTGTTGGGAAAATGAAGTCACTGGACTTACTGCATAGTAATTTTCTCACCGCAGTTTCCATTGTGCCCTCTCTTCACAGAATAAAGACAAAAAGCCTGCTTCTCATTACAGAGAATTATTTCAAAATTTTCTAACATATTGTCCCGATTTTTCCTATTGTTCTCTCACTTGTTCCTTCAGCATGACAGTTTGTCTAATCAACAATTAATCAATTTTGTCAAAAATGAAAAAAACAATAACGCCAACATGGCGCAGCACATCACATCTTGAAATCATCTCAATATTTAAACAGTGAGTTTGTTGACTTGCTCACTGAGCTGGCTTGTTTTCGTTCTGAGATTTCGTTACTATGCCAGGTAACATCACCAGCGAGGCCTTTGATGAAGCGATGTTGTTCTACTCCACTTGGAATTTATACTGTTCGGTCCATTATAGTGAATAGTGTCATTTCCAGTTTTGTTCTGTATGTGTTTGTATATGGGGTCCAATTCTATATGTTTGTTGATTGCATTATGAGTGGAGAATCATGCCTCTAAGAACTCCCATGCATGTCTATGTTTGGCTTGGGCTACTATTGTTACATTGTCCCAGTTAAATTGATGGCCTTCGTTATCTGAGTGTACTGACATTAGGGAAAGTTTGTTGTGCCGTTTTGCTGCTAGCTGATGTTTGTGTATTCTGATGGCTAGTTTCCTTCCTGTCTGTCCGATGTAATGTTTGTGGCAGTCGTCGCGGGGTATTTGGTAAACGACTTTGGTTCTGCATGTCATGGGTACAAGGTCATTATTCCTTGTGAGTGTTTGTCATAGCGTGGCTATGGGCTTGTGTCCCACAGTGATTCCTAGTGGTCTTAGGAGTTTTGTTGTCAGTTCTGATATGTTCTTGATGTAGGGCAGTGTAGTCAGTGTGTTAGGGCGTACTGTGTCCTCCTGTTGTTGTGTGTTATGTATGCACTTGTGGATGAAGTTGCAGGGCTATCCGTTCACAGTCAAGATTTTGTGTAGGTGCTCTTTCTCTTTCCTGCACAGTTCTGGCGTGTTGCAGTGAGTGGTGGCCCATTTTAATAGTGTCCTTAAAGATAAAAGGTACTGCAGATGCTGGAGAATCCGAGATAACAAGCGTGGGGCTGGATGAACACAGCAGGTCAAACAGCATCATAGGAGCAGGAAAACTTGATGTTTTGGGCCTAGACCCTTCATCAGAAATGGGGGAGGGGAAGAGGGTTCTGAAATAAATAAGGAGAGAGGGGGAGGTGGATAAAGGATTGATGGAGGAGAGGATAGGTGGAGAGGAGGCAGACAAGTCAAAGAGGCGTGGATGGAGCCAGTAAAGGTGAGTGTAGGTAGTGGGGTAGGGAGGAGATAGGTCAGTCCAGGGAGGACGGACAGGTCAAGGGGGCGGGATGATGTTAGTAGATAGGAGATGGGGGTGTGGCTTGAGGTGAGAGGAAAAACAGGTTAGGGAGGTGGAGATGAGCTGGGCTGGTTTTGGGATGCGGTTGGGGGAGGGGAGATTTTGAAGCCTGTGAAATCCACATTGATACCATTTGGCTGCAGGGTTCCCAGGCTGAATATGATTTGCTGTTCCTGCAGCCTTCGGGTGGCATCACTGTGGCATTACAGGAGGCCCAGAATGGGCATGTCGTCTGAGGAATGGGAGGGGAAGTTGAAATGGTTCGCGACTGGGAGGTGCAGTTGTTTGTTGCGAACTGAGCGCAGGTGTTCTGCAAAGCGGTCCCCAAGCCTCCGCTTGGTTTCCCCGATGTAGAGAAAGCCACAACGGGTACAGCGGATGCAGTATACCACATTGGCAGATGTGCAGGTGAACATCTGCCTGATGTGGAAAGTCTTCTTGGGGCCTGGGATTGGGGTGAGGGAGGTGGGGGGGTTGCTGTGGAAGCTGAGGATGTGGTCAGTGTGGGTTGCTTTCCTGTATACTGAGGTGTGGAACTCCCCTTTGGTCATACATTCAACTCTAACGTCCAGAAACAGAAGCTGATTGTTGTTTTCTTCTTCTCTTGTGAATTGAATTCCTGTGAATACACTGTTGATGAGGTGGTGGGTCTCTTCTAGTTTGGTGCGTTTAATGATGACAAATGTGTTGTCCACATACTGGATCCACAGTTTAGGTTGAATGAGTGGGTAGGTAGTGTGGTTTAGCCTTTGTATGACTGCCTCAGCAATGAGTCCTGAGATGGGTGAATCCAAAGGTGTGCCATTGATCAGTTTGTATACTTGACCATTAAAGATAAAGTGTGTGGTGAGGCACAAGTCTAATAGTTTGATTATGTTGTCATTGCTGGTGGAGCTGCTGGTCTGCATTCCTGCTTCCTCTAGTAATGTGGCCAGTGTTTCTTTGGCTAGTGGGATGTCAATTGATGTGAATAATGCTGTGATGTCAAAGGATACCATGATCCCATCATTGCTGATTTTTATGTTCTTGAGGGTACTGAGGAATTCCTGGGTTGAGTGGATGGAATGGAATGATCCATCAACCAGGTGTTTCAGTCTCTGTTTTAGGTCATTGGCCAGTTTGTGTGTAGATGTGCCCGGTAGGGAAATAATGGGTCTGAGGGGAATGTCTGGTTTGTGTATGTTGGGGAGTTCGTAAGAGCCTGGGTGTTTGTGCTTTCTGGTTTCATTCTCATGTAGTCCATCTTGGTTATCTGCCCTGCATCCTTTCGTCTCTTCAGTGTCTGGGTAACCCTATTTCCAAGCTGTGGTGTTGCGTCTATCACCACCTGTTGGTAAGTGTTTGTATCTGCGAGCAGTGCCTGTGCTTTCTCAAAGTAGCCTCAACATAATGACTACAGAGATAGTAGGAACTGCCGATGCTGGAGAATCCGAGATAACAAAGTGTAGAGCTGGATGAACACAGCAGGCCAAGCAGCATCAGAGGAGCAGGAAA
>JAHRHZ010000029.1:35706461-35748781 GCA_024137785.1 Ginglymostoma cirratum | reverse complement strand
TTTCCTGCTCCTCTGATGCTGCTTGGCCTGCTGTGTTCATCCAGCTCTACACTTTGTTATCTCAACATAATGACTGCCATTATGTACAAACCGGACAACGTTGAGAAAGCACAGACATTGCTCACAGATACAAACACTTAACCACTGAAAGAAGAAACACTGGCTACATTACTAGAGGAAGCGGGGATGCAGACCAGCAGCTCCATCAGCAATGACAACATACTCAAACTACTAGACTTGTGCCCTACCACACACTTTGTCTTTAATGTTCAAGTCTACAAACAGATTATCGGCACACCCTTGGAGTCACCCATCTCAGGACTCATCACTGAGGCAGTCACACACAGAGACTAGAACACAACAGCCACCCCTTCATTCAACCTAAACTGTGGATCCAGTATGTGGAATTTTGTCATCATTAAACGCGCCAAACTAGAAGAGACCCACTACCTCATCAACAACGTATTCACAGGGATTAAATTCATGACTGAAGAAGAAAACAACGATCAACCTCTGTTTGTGGATGTCAGAGTTGAACGCATGAGCAACGGGGATTTCCAAACCTTGGTATACAGGAAATCAACGTATCAGAGCTGACAACAAGACCCTAAGACCACTAGGAATCATGATGGCCCACAAGCCCACAGCCACTCTACGACAAACACTCATAAGGATTAAAGACCCCATTCGCACAACATGCATAACGAACGCGGTTTACAAAATACCACACAACGACTGCCACAAACATTATATCGGACAGACAGGAAGGAAACTAGCCATCAGAATACACGAATATCAGCTAGCAGCAAAACGGCACGATGAACTCTCCTCGATCTCTGTCCACTCTAACAATGAAGGCCCTCAATTTAACTGGGACAATGTAACCATAGTAGCCCAATCCAAACATAGACACACACGGGAATTCCTAGAGGCATGGATCTCCACCCGTAATGCAATCAACAAACATATAGAATTGGATCCCATATACAAACCCAGACAGAACAGAACCAGAAACAACAGTACTCACCATAATGGACCGAACAGTATAAATTCCTAGCAGAGTAGAATAACATTGTCTCATTGTAGGCACCACTGATGATGTCACCTAGCATGGCGACGAAACATCTGACCCAGAATAAGCCAGCTCAGCGAGCAATTCAACATCTGCACCCACAACCCAAGCTACCACTCTTTTCAAAGACCTTAAATATTTAAACAGTCTTTAAACTGTAGGAGTATGGATGCATGCATGGTGACCACTTGTATAGCTACATAAACTGGAGTGGAATGGGAGACATTTGTGGACTCGATCTTGCCATACCTACATTCTGGTCCAGAAGCATCAACTCTCCAGAATAGGTTCTCAGCTGTATGGTTGCAGAGATACTTTTTGGAGTCACAAGCTCGCTGTCATCTGAAATAGCTCTGGTTCCTATGGATGGAAGGCTGGTAAGGTTGGTGGCTCTGCGATGACAAATCTGTCTCCATTGGATCGATGCCACCAATGAAGGAGAAAGCAGTGAGCCTAGAGTGTCCTCCAACCTCATCAGTAAGTGGCAAATGGGGCCAGGACATTTGTACATTGACGACAATGAAGCACAACTCTGACAGATAAAGAGACATGTCCACTTTGCAGGAGGTGGGTGATAAAAGAAAGACACACTGAAAATTAGTTTGGGGAGCACTGTTATAAGAGGTACTACAACAGTCTCAATTATAGATATTTTGAATCAATGTGTTCGGAGGAGGTAGGTGGGACTTGAACTTAGATCTTCTGGTCCAGAGACAATAACTCTGCTACTTTACCATAAGTTCCCTCAGTCTTCAGTTGTATGGTCTGAATACACTAAATTTTACAGTGTCAAAGATTATTCATAAAAGGGGCACATTACTGTGAATTTTGTTTTATTCTGGACTGAAGTGCACTCTTGCATCAGTCCGTGTTATCAAATGGATGGTTCTGAAAACGTATACTTATATCTTAACAAGTATTGTGGCAGGTTCTGTGTCTCATATACAAATTGACATCCAGTTCACGCAGTTGTCTAGGTGTATTAACATTATTCTACAATCTATAAATGCTTTAATCCCAGTCTATTCTGAATTGAAGAAGGTCTATTAGGATCACAGCCAGGATGGTTGAGTAATGTTTCACCAGCATTTGGATGTTGAAGGTAGGTAGGAATTTGATTGTTTGCTCAAATCAGAAAGAATAGTAGAAGAGGATCAGAAACATAGAGTATACTTGATTTGCATGGTGATTTATTCACTAAAATGTTAAATGTTCAGGTAATGACAATATTATTTAGTTATAAAAACTGAAAGAACTGCAGATGCTGTAAATCAGGAACAAAAACAGAAGTTGCCGGAAAAACTCAGCATGTCTGGCAGCACCTGTGAAAAAAAATCAGTTCTGAGGAAGGGTCACCGGCCCCGAAACGTTAACTCTGATTCTTTTCTTCACAGATCCATTGATTAATTACACTGGATTCCAAAATTAGTTAAAAACACAACCCATCTCTATCTTCTGCAAAGCCCAAAGTACAAAACAAAAATTCAAGTTCAATTATTGGAAAAGATGCATTCTTATGAGGGAAAGCTGTGACTTTTAACATCTAACCCAGTTGAGATACATCGCCACTCAGATGGTGAGTGAAGATCTCTTGTAGCTGGACGGCTGGTTCGTGATATTAACAGTGTGAGTTCAATCTTGCCCTGGCTGAAGTTACCATGAAAGTGTCTCCTTCTCAACTAGTAGCATCCCTCAGGTTAAACTATCATCAGATATCTCTCTCTGTAACGAGAGATTAACGCTATACTTTGGTCGGACTTTGATAGCCTTGCCTGCAAGTGAAGAGCTCCACATCGATCCTCAGTTATGTTTGGTGTTACACCAATTAAACCAAAACCCTAGGTTTTCCTTCATTCAGTACATTTATTCCCCTTCCAACTAAAAGAAATATCACTGAACTTCAAGTGTGTTCAGTATCACATTATTTCTGCTGCCAAGGCATCTCAACTTTTCCCTATAGTGGCACTGAAGCAATACAACTGCACATTACAATTTTAATCAATGCTAGTATCAGAAATATAAACAAAGGGTCCAAAATCTGCTCATAGTTTCATGATTTGAGCATTCAATATATTTGATCCTTCAGCAAGACAGAGCTGTGAGAACAGTGATATATTATGCTGAGTGCAGAATAGGCATTGGTTTCAATTTAATTCTGATCATGTCATAATAATGACCCGAACGATTATGTTACGAAGCATCTATTTTTCATGTTGAAGCTTTACCTTTCAACAGAACAAGTCAGACTGGATCAATTTGTCTGGTGTGCAAACTACATATTTTAAGATCTGTAAAAGGAAACGCACATATAAACATTTTTAAAACTAATTTGATTCTGGCTACATATAAAGACAGTGATATCTGGAAGAGTGAGAAAAGTTGCAATATGAAATCATGAAATCATAAATTGATTACAGCACTAAAACAGAGGCCACTTAGTCTATCACAACTACGCCAGCTCTTTGTAAATGTAACTTGGCTAGTCTCACTACCTTGCCTTTTCTCTGTTGACCCGCAAATGTTCGGCTTCAGATGATGATCCAGTTCCCTTTTATTGACAAGGTGTGAATTACAGGCTTGGAATAGGTCCACATTTTAAATTTACACTGTAAACAGAGCCTTGCCACAGTAACAGAGTCAAGCCAATGTATACTTTATCCTTTGTTACCTTTACAAATTGCTCACTCACATCTCATTAATCCACTAGACATCGCTTAATAAGACATGGGTTTACCAGTCTCTCCAGAAAAAAAAACAATTGCCTCTCCAAATCCCTGCTGGTACTGAAACCCACCTCTTAAGACAGGTCCTCTGAGCATGAAGCAAGCTCCACGATGTGGAATACCAGTTTTGAGAAAGCAGAGGTCCTTCACTTTGCTATAACACTGTCTGCTGTGGCAAGAGTAAAAGAAGACTCAAATATACCTTGCCAGAGGGCTGAAGGGCAGGCAAACAAACTGCAGTTCTAATTCTGGTAAATCCTGTCTAATCTTTGTTGATCACCTTAGAGAAATAAATCCTATGAAAGGATCACCTTTAATAAAATGATTTACACAGTAAAATGTTGTTTGCGCTCAACCATACATGTATTTCCATTCAAAAGAGGACTATAAAAGAAAGCAAACTGAAACTCTAAAAAATAATTTAGGCAGTGTTTGGGGAAAAAGAGCCACAAAAATGTATAAAATACATAATTTGCAAAATTAATCCAGAGTTTGCAATTATAATGGAAGATAACTGACTCAAATACAATTTTGCATCTTTAATGATTCTCATAAAGATCTGTGCCAATTTGACTAGTTTTCCTTGATTAAAGTATATTTAAATATATAAATAAAAATATATAAATAAAAATTTCTCAAAGTATATTTATGTTCCCACTTGTCTATGGGTTATTTAACTCACTAGCTCAATCCAATGATATTAAAAACAAGTGAATGTCACTCAGGAATTCAAATTCTACGGTTGATTAGTTTGTGCATACACGTTTCTGGTACAAATGAAGTAATTTCAGCAATGTAACTGGAAGTGATGATTTCAAGAATGACAAAATGGTATTCACCAGTTCATATTTGAGGATAATATTGTCTAAAAGACAACCTGAAGGTTTAAATGGTGTAGGGTAGAATCCTTACCTCTGAACCAGGAGGCCCAGGTTCAAGTGTCACTTGTGTATAATAATATCTGAGCAGGTTCATTGGGAAAATATGAAGACAACCTTTTGCCCGTTCATGAGAGAGTGGAAGGACTGTGCAGCGAGCAGAAGGTACAACAAGTTTCTAAATGAGAGCTCCAAAGTCAGTGTCGAAGTTTCACATCAAAGCCATTCTGTCAAGGAAGGTTGTGATTTTAATGAATTGTTGTAAACTGTGCAATCTACTTAGACAAAAAAAAAAGCAAGGTGGAGGATTCCGAAAATGGCCAAAGATTCATAAAATATTAAATATTAAGCAATGGAAATGAAAACAGCCAACACAGAAACTGAAGAAGAAACATTATTTCAGTCACATTCACAAATGGGAATATGAATCAAGATCAGATTGATTGAAGGATATTTCATTCTGCTCGACCTGAAGATAATGTTACCAAATTTAAACTACAATAGAACCACAAAGCAAGCAACAAGAGTTGCAGATATTTACCACACTTTCCATCACAGATTTCAAACCATCACAAATTTACTTCATACAAAGACATTGCAATTCAAAATGACTGTTGTTATACAGGAAAACACTGACAAAAAACAAGACTCAGCATGATTGCACTGTCTGAACGGTGAGTTCCTTTTTTGCTGAACAGATTTGGTTCAAAACAGCGTATTGGTCACAACGGCAGGGAGGTGATGGCCCAGTGGTATTATTGCTCAGCTGTTAATCCAGAGACCCAAATAATGTTCTCTGGTTCCAGGTTTGAATCCCACCAGGGTAGCTGGTGGAATTTGAATTCAATAAAAATTTGAAATTAGGAGTCTAATGATGACCATGAATCCATTGTTGATTGTCAGGAAAAACCCATCTGGTTCACTATTTCCTTTTAGGGAAGGAAACTGCCATCCTTACCTGATCTGGCCTACATGTGACTCCAGACCCACAGCAATGTGGTTGACTGTTAACTGCCCTCTGGGCAATTAGGGATGGGCAATAAATGCTGCCTAACCAGCAATGCCCTCATTGTGTAAATGAAAAAGGAAAAATAATGAGCAGGCCAACTCCTTCTGATATTTAATATTGGTCTGATCTATAGCCATAAAAGCCATTCTGAGGAAGAGTCACTGGGCCTGAAACATTAACTCTGGTTTCTCTTCACAGATGCTGTCAGACCTGCTGAGGTTTTCCAGTAACGTCTGTTTTTGTTTCTGATCTATAGCCATGATGTGAAGGTACTGGTGTTGGACTGGGGTAGACCAAGTCAGAAGTCACACAACATCAGGTTATACTCCAACAAGCTTATTTGAAATCATAAGCTATCGAAGCACTGCTCTGTCGTCAGGCAAAGTGAAGCAGATTCTGTGCCTGTGTGTTTCTCTTCATTTCACCTGATGAAGGAGCAGCTCTGTAAAAGCTTGTGATTTCAAATAAACCTGTTGGTCCATAGCCTCTGTCATGTGACTTCTGACTTTGATCCACAGTAACACACAATACAGGAATTTCACAACAGCAGAGAGTGTCTACACCATTAGAATGTTTTTGAAAATCTTAGGAGCTGCCTCACAAAATGGAAAAAAATATGGAGACAGGAATGTTTGGGGAGAAGCGGGGTGAGGAATGAGGTTGTGTTACTTTACCTGTGGTTAGTGGAGGCTGTTGCTGAGAGGTGTCAGGGAGCAAATTGCAGAGCAATTAACTGAAATTTTCCAGGCCTTTCAGAACACACAGATCTTGGGTAAAAGTACTAAATTGGAGGAAGGCTGACTATTAATAATTTATGCAGGAGCTGGGGAACATAGATTGGGGTTGGGTGTTTGAGGGTAAATCCATGTGGGGCATATGGGAATCCTTTAAAGGCTAATTGGTTCAGGACCAGCATGTTCCTGTGAAAGTGAAGGATACAAATTGCAGGATAGAGCCATAGAGTTTTAGAGATATGCAGCATAGAAACAGATTCCTTGGTCCAACTCTTCCATGCCAACCAGATATCCTAAATGAATCTAGTCCCATTTGCCTGCATTTGGTTCATATCCCTCCAAAACCATCCTATGCATGTCCCCATCTAGATGTCTCTTAAATGTTGCTATTGTACCAGCCTCCACCACTTCGTGTGGCAGCTCGTTCATACACGCACAACCCTCATTGTGAAAGGCTGCCCCTTAGGTCCCTTTTAAATCTTTCCCCTCTCACCTTAAACCTATGCTCTCTAGTTTTGGACCCCCCAACCCAGGGAAAAGATCTTGCCTATTCATCCTACCCTCAGGATTTTATATGGTCATCCCTCAGCCTCTGATGCTCCAGGAAAAATAGCCCCAGCCTATTCAGCCTCTCCCTGTAGCTCAAACCCTTCAAGCCTAGCAACATCCTTGTAAATCTTTTCTGAACCCTTTCAAGTTTCACAACATCCTTCCTATAGCAGGGAGACCACAATTGCACGCAGTATTCCAAAAGTGGCCTTAACCAATGTCCTGAAACATGATCTCCCAACTCGTATACTCAATGCACTGACCAATAAAGACAAGCGTACCAAACACCTTCTTCACTATCCTGTCTACCTGTGACTCCATTTTCAATTGGGAGCCTTGGAATGACAAGCAAAACTGAGAGCTTATTCAAAAAGAAAACAGAGGCATGCAAAACATTTAGGAAACTGAAGAGAGACAGATCCCTTGAAGAATTCAAAGATAGCAGGAAAGAATTCAAACACTGAATTAGGAGGGCTAAAAGGGGTCAAGAAATATCTAAAAGAAAATCCCAAGGTGTTTTATTTATATGTAAGGAGTAAGATGGTAGCTAGGGAAAGGGTAGGTGTGCTCAAGGACAAAGGAAGGAATTTATTTGTGGACCCACAGGAAGTTGGTGAGGTCCTTACCGAATATATCAATATTCACAATGGAGAAAAGGACATGGTGGATGGTGGGGCTTCGGAGGGGTGTGTTAATATTTTAGGCCATGTCAAAATAAAAAAAAGGACATGTTGAGTATTTTGAAAAGCATTAAGGCAGACAAGTCCCCAGGACCTGATGGGATCCATCCCAGAATGCTGAGGGAGACAATTAAGGAACTTGCTGGGACCTTGTCTGAAATCTTTGTATCCTCTTTAGTCAAGTGCAAGGTCCCAGAGGACTGGAGAATAGTCAATCCTTTTCTTATTTTAAGAAAAGCAACAGGGATAATCCATAAAATTACAGACAGGTAAACCTCATGTCAGTGGTAAGGAAATTATTAGAGAAAATTCTTAGGGATAGGATTTATTTGCATTTGGAAAAATATGGACTTGTTAACGGTAAGCAGCCTGGCTTTGTGTGGGGAAGGTCATGTGTCAGATTTGATTGAGTTTTTTGAGGAAGTGGCAAAGATGATTGATGAGGGCAGGTCAGTAGATGTTGTCTGTACGTACTTTAGCAAGTCCTTTGACAAGGTCCCTCATGGCAGGCTGGCACAATAGGTGAAGTCACATGGGATCCGCAGTGAGCTGGTAAGATGGATACTAGCTTTGTCATAGAAGACAGAGAATAGCGGTAGAAGAGTGATTTTCTGACTGGAGATGTGACCAGTGGTGTTCTGCAAGATTCTGTTGTGTCCTTTTGCTGTTGGGTAGCAGGGATCAATGCTGGGATCCCTGTTGTTTGTAATAAGATTGGGGAAGCGGCAGACAATGAGGAGGATTGCCAGAGGATACAGCAGGATACATACAGGCTGGAAACTTGAGCAGAGAAATGGTACTTGGAGTTTAATTTGGACCAATGCGAGATGATGCATTTTAGAAGATCTAATGCAGAAGGGAAGAATACAGTAAATGGTAGAACCATAAGTAGCATCAATATACAGAGGAATCCAGATGTACTGATCCACAGATCCCTGAAGGTGAAGCGCAAAATGGATAAGTTGGTCAAAAAGGCATACAACGTGCTTGCCTTCATTGGTCGGGGCTGAAAGTATAAAAATTGGGAAGTCATGTTTTAGCTGTATGAGACTTTAGTTAGGCCACATTTGGAATATTGTGTAAGGTTATAGTTGCCACACTACCAGAAGGATATGGAGGCTTTGGAAAGGGGACTGAAAAGGTTTACCAGGATGTTAAAATCAGAGTTAACAGACGTGACGACCCTTCCTTGGAACTGATGGTACCTGGGAAATGTCGGTCTATATGCAGAAAATAAGGAGGGGGATGAGGTAGGGAGTAAACAATAGGATAGAGCCCGAAGAGAGAGAACAGAAGTTCGATAGACAAAGGAGTTGCTAACAATCAGGCTGGGAAGGTGAATAGTTGTTAATGGGGACTGTTAGTCACTAACAACAGACGGTGGGTAATGGCAGGCTACGTGGTAACAAGGTCAGGTGTGTAGGGGAGGGGACTAGGACATGGGAGAGTTCAGGCCCTAAAATTATTGAACTCAATACTGAGTCCAGAGGGTTGCAAGGTCCCCAAGTTGAAAATGAGGTGTTGTTCTTCCAGCTCGCACTAAGCTTCGCTGGAACACTGCAGCAAGCCAGAGGCAGAGATGTTACCCAGGGAACAGGGTGGTACATTAAAGTGGCAGGCAACAGGTAGTTCAGAGTCTTTTTTGCAAAAATGGGGGTGGGGATGGACACTCACCTTTACTGGCTCCATCCCCGCCTCTTCGACCTGTCTGCCACCTTTCCACTTATCCTCTCCTCTATCCATCCTCTATCCGCCTCCCCCTCTCTCCCTATTTATTTCAGAACCTTCTTCGCCTCCCCCATTTCTGATGAAGGGTCTAGGCCCGAAACGTCAAGCTTTCCTGCTCCTATGATGCGGCTTGGCCTACTGTGTTCATCCAGCTCCACACCTTGTTATCTAAGCTTAAAGGAGATCTGAGGCACAACATTTTTATGAAGACGGTGGTAAGTACCTGGAATGCACAGCCAGATGAGGTGGTGGAGGTGGATATAATAACAATGTTTAAGGTGCATTTCAACAGATACATGAATAGGCATTATTTCCTACTGCAGATGTAAAAGGAAAGACATGTGTTGGCACAGACATGGTGGGCTGAAGGGCCTATTCCTGCATTGTACTGTTCTTTGTTCTCTGGATTGAATTATATATGTCTATTTCCCATCCACTGAACCAGACCATCGACATCATCCTGCAGTTGTAGCCATCCTATTTGCTATCAACAATCTGGCTAATTATTGTACTGTCTGCAAATTTCCCCAATCAGGCCTCCCGCATTTAAGTCTCAGCCATGATACAATATAGCCAACAGCAAGAGACACAACAGAACCCTGTGGAATACCACTGGGAATCAATTTCAATTTGCAAAAGCATCTGCCAATAATTCCCCTGTTTCCTCTCACTGTGAGAAAGTCAAATTTGACTCCTCACCTATCATGTTTCATGGGCTTTCATTTGTGTCACCTGTCTACTACATGGGACCTTAGCTAAATCCCCACAAAAATCCATGTCGATAACATCCACTTCATTGCCCTCAGTCTGACTTGTTACTTTGTCAAAAAATTCAATTATGTTCGTAAGACATGATCTTGACTTAAAAAACCTGCAGACTATCACAGATTAATTCATGCTCAAGTAAGTTTATCCAGTCTCTCAGAAAGGATCCTAACAGTATGCCCACAGTATCTATATTCCATATTGTAACAGGTTGAAAGAAACATCACCATATGATTTTCTTGCACGCACTGTGCCCAGTCAGTGCAATAAACCTGCGTGCAGAAAAAGGGATTCCTCTTTTTAACCTTTTCTGCTGGAGAAAACAGTCACAGTTTCATCAATTTACCTGCTTAATGAAAGTTCCCCGTCCACAGGGCACTCCTTGTGAATTTCTATCCAATGCTATCATTCACCCTCATGTCTGATGCCCAGAACTGGACCCAATACCCCACTTCTCTACAAGTCAAACAATAGAGGACAATGGATTGCCTTTTTAAACATCACAAAAAAGTTTGGCTGGTTTTAATCAGGATCCCCCTTTCTTTAAAATTTGATTTATTATTGTCACATGTACCTAGGTACAGTGAAAAGGTTTGTTTTGTGTGCAGCACAGGCAGATCAAACCATACAAAGATAATAGGGTGATGAAAAGAGCGAGGAATACAGATTTGCGGCTGCAAAGAAGGTGCACAAAAGCAAGGTCAACATTAGATTTGAAATTTGAGATGTCCATTCAGAAGTCTGACAACAATGGGGATGAAGCTGTTCTTGAACCTGTTGGTGTGTGTGTTTAAGCTTTATGATCTTCTGCCTGGTGGGAGAAGTTGGAAGAGATTATAACTGGGATGGGAGGGGTCCTAAATGATGTTGACTGCCTTTCCATGGCATTGAGAAGTGTGGATGGAGTCATTGGGTGGAGGGTTGGTTGGTGTGATGGACTGGGCTCTGTTTGCAACTCTCTGTAGTTTCTTACAGTCCTGGTCAGAGCAGTTGCCCTACCAAGTTGTGATGCATCCAGATAGAATGCTCTCGATGGCGCATCTATAAAAGTTGGTGCGAATCCTTTCGGACATGCATCAGTTAGATTCACAGCAGGTACTTGAAATATCCACAATAAGCCTCACCAGTCTTGATCTCCCTCACTTGAACCTGTTCTCATTAGCAAAGAGTTATAGGAGGTGGGCAGAAGAGTGGGATTCAGGCTACAATCAGATCAACATTGAACTGACTGAATGGTGAAGCAAAGTCATATAAGTTTTCCTGCTCCTATGATGCTGCTTGACCTGCTGTGTTCATCCAGCCCCATGCTTGTTATCTCGGATTCTCCAGCATCTGCAGTACCTTTTATCTCTCATATATTCATGTGTTCATTTATAAGTGAGAGTACACTCACTCAAAGCCAACACAATAGAGGCTGGACTGCAATAGCTGCACTGGGGGTCTAACTACAATATGAGCTAGTATCCTTGACACTGATAAAGCCTTGGATATCCTTCAAGGATGAATCGGCATAAAGAAGAGTCAGGGCAAGTCCAAATATATCTGTGAACCTTCAGTGGTTGGACTGCCTCTGTAGTCCTGAGTGCTTCAGGATGTTCCCATGGGCCACAGCAGATTTCAGCTCCCCTTCCTTCAAATGCAGAAATTCCCAAGCAAATAGCTGTCAATATCAAAGACCATTCCTCTGGGCTTCATGCAGTGATCTCCTGCTTCCTAGGATCATGTTTCCAGTCCCAGTCCTGCTCCTACTCCCTGGCCAGTTGTCATTCCCTCCCAGTTCAGACCGGAAATTCACCTGGTCTCGACAGAATTAACTTAGAGCCTGAGCTGCTTGTCTTCATTTCGATGATTTCTCACGACTGTCTCAGCCTTTTCCACAGAATTCCCAGGGACCATTAAAACCAATTCTGTCGTGTCACTAATGAGATATATAATTTGGTGCTGAAGTCAGAAAGAGATGGTCAAGGGTCATACGGGAACAGTTAAGAGACAAATCAAGGTTCTCATGATTGAGAAATAATCCCTGTGATGCTGAAAATTAGAACAAGGCTGAAATGAGGGAGCAATGAATGTACTTTCAACAGACCATAGAATTCTCCTGAGCCTGGCAATTGCTACACACACGAACACTTTGCACTTTGAGAAAATGGGCTCAAGAAATGCATCTGTCTGATTATATTTGATATACAGTTCTGTGATTGGTGTAATTTTCAAGCCATGTATCAATCTTAGGGCATTTTTATAGCAGAGCTCTTTAACAAGACAGATTACAGTCAGTACTTTTTCCTGTGGAGTTTACAGGTAAACAAGTATTTAATATTGTTGTACCTTTTACTTGGAAGATTTCTTTTTTAAAAGAAGCAGTCAGATACCTGACGGCAATAGAACTCTATTTACTTTCTCTCTATTGTCTCATAAAGTTGGGGAGTTTAGTTCCACTTGTTATTGAGACAGAGAACACATAAACAGAATACAAAAGGTGCCCCAGCAAATATGGTTGGAGTAGGGAAACATGGTTTAATCAAACAAAAGGGTAGGAGGATTCAAATGAAGGGAATTGAAAAATCTAAACTGACAAATGGAGACAGTATGAAAGCACATTGTTATTGGGAAAGGCAGGCTGAGTGAAACAGGAAAAGGCAGACTTCAACAATCATTCTGCAACAGAATGCAAGGCCTGTGGAGAGAATATTAGTAAAAATACAAAATTGGTGTCATTTTATCTGAACACATACAGTGTCTGCATCAAGATAGCGGAAGCAATGAAACTGAAGATACATGTTCAGATCTAGTCACCATGATAAAAAGATAGGACTACAAAGCGACAAAGATTCAGAAATACATTTCCCAAATACACATTTTGAAAAAACACGCAGAATGGAAAGGAGGGGTAGCCATGATTGTAAAAAATAATCATATTTGAGAGAAAGGACCTTGGCTCACAAAATAAAGAAAAGGTAATGTCTGTATAGGTATAGATTAGGGAATAGTAAAGGTCAGAAAAATGCTGTTAGGATTAGTTCACAGCACCCCCAACATGAGCTATACCATTGAACCATGCATTAAACTAGAAACTATTGGAGCTGATGGGTGACTAACCAGTGTACAGATTGGATAACAAAGGCAGGTGTCCAGTAACATCACAGGTAGGCCATAATATGGGAAAGTGATTGGTTACTAACTTGGGCCATGAAAGCAGAATATTAATTTAAGAGGCATGAACGTTGTAAATATTGATGTTCAGAGACTTAGGTATACTTTTATAAAAGAACACAAAGTTAGCATGTAGGCACAGAACTATTGAGAAAAGAAATTGCCTACTGGCCTTCATCACTAGGGGATTAGAGTACAATAGCTGAACGAAGCCTTGCTGCAATTGTATGGACTTTTGGCAAGGCCATATCTGCAATACCATGTGCAATTCACATCTCCATATTTAACAGTAAGGATAAAAGCAAAATGCTACAGATGCTCAAGAAACTTAGCAGGTCTGGCAGCATCCGCACAGAGAGGAGCTGAGTTAATGTTTCAAGTCTAATGTAACGTGTTCAGGATCTACTGATTTCCTCCTGCATTTTCTGTGTTTGTTTATAATGGTTCATTAGATTGGTCCCTGGAAATATGGGGTGTTGAATATTGTGAGATAACAAGGTGTGGAGCTGGATGAACACAGCAGGCCAAGCAGCATCAGAGGAGCAGGAAAGCTTGACGTTTCGGGCCTAGACCCTTCATCAGAAATGGGGGAGGGGAAGGGGGTTCTGAAATAAATAGGGAGAGGGGGGAGGCGGATAGAGGATGGATAGAGGAGAGGATAGGTGGAGAGGAGGCAGACAAGTCAAAGAGGCGGGGATGGAGCCAGTAAAGGTGAGTGTAGGTGGGGGGGGTAGGGAGGAGATAGGTCAGTCCAAGGAGGACGGACAGGTCAAGGGGCGGGATGATGTTAGTAGGTAGGAGATGGGGGTGGGGCTTGAGGTGGGAGGAGGGGATAGGTGAGAGGAAAAACAGGTTAGGGAGGTGGAGATGAGCTGGGCTGGTTTTGGGATGCGGTTGGGGAGGGGAGATTTTGAAGCTTGTGAAATCCACATTGATGCCATTGGGCTGCAGGGTTCCCAGGCTAAATATGATTTGCTGTTCCTGCAGCCTTCGGGTGGCATCACTGTGGCATTGCAGGAGGGCCAGAATGGTCATGTCATCTGAGGAATGGGAGGGGGAGTTGAAATGGTTCGCGACTGGGAGGTGCAGTTGTTTGTTGCGAACTGAGCGCAGGTGTTCTGCAAAGCGGTCCCCAAGCCTCCGCTTGGTTTCCCCGATGTAGAGGAGGCCACAATGGGTACAGCGGATGCAGTATACCACATTGGCAGATGTGCAGGTGAACATCCGCTTGATGTGGAAAGTCTTCTTGGGGCCTGGGATTGGGGTGAGGGAGGAGGTGTGGGCCTCCTCTACATCAGGGAAACCAAGTGGAGGCTTGGGGACCGCTTTGCGGAACACCTGCGCTCAGTTCGCAACAAATAACTGCACCTCCCAGTCGTGAACCATTTCAACTCCCCCTCCCATTCCTCAGACGACATGTCCATCCTGGGCCTCCTGTAATGCCACAATGATGCCACCCAAAGGCTGAAGGAACAGCAAATCATATTTAGCCTGGGAACCCTGCTGCCCAATGGTGTCAATGTGGATTTCACAAGCTTCAAAATCTCCCCTCCCCCAAGCGCATCCCAAAACCAGCCCAGCTCGTCCCTGCCCAAGTTTTCCTGCTCCTATGATGCTGCTTGGCCGGCTGTGTTCATCCAGCCCCACGCCATGTTATCTCGGATTCTCCAGCATCTGCAGTACCTTTTATCCCTGCCTCCCTAACCTGTTTTTCCTCTCACCTATCCCCTCCTCCCACCTCAGCCCCACCCCCATCTCCTATCTACTAACCTCATCCCGCCCCCTTGACCTATCCGTCCTCCATGGACTGACCTATCTCCTCCCTACCCCCCCACCTACACTCACCTTTACTGGCTCCATCCCAACCTCTTTGACTTGTCTGCCTCCTCTCCACCTATCCTCTCCTCTATCCATCTTCTGTCCACCTCCCCCTCTCTTCCTATATATTTCAGAACCCTCTTCCCCTCCCCCATTTCTGATGAAGGGTCTAGGCCCAAAACATCAAGCTTTCCTGCTCCTATGATGCTGCTTGGCCTGCTGTGTTCATCCAGCTCCACACCTTGTTATCTCGGATTCTCCAGCATCTGCATTACCTATTATCTCTGTTGAATATTGTGCACAGTTTTGGTCTTCTTTTCTGAGGAAGGATGCTCTTGCTCTTGAGGGAGCGCAGCAAGGTTTACCAGGCTGATTCCGGGGATGGCGGGTCTGACGTATGAGGAGAGATTGACTAGGTTAGGATTGTTTTTGATGGAGTTCAGACAAATGAGGGGGGATCTCATAGACACTTGTAAAATTTTAACAGGACTGGACAGGGTAGATGCAGGGAGGATGTTCCCGATGGTGGGTCACAGTCTGAGGATTTGGGGTAGGCCATTTAGGACAGAGATGAAGAGAGATTTCTTCACCCACAGGAAGTTGTCAATGCCAAATCACTGAATGTTTTCAAGAGACGATTAGATATAGCACTTGGGCTGAATAGGATCAAAGGTTATAGGGAGAAAGCAGCATTAGCCTGTTGAAGTTGGACAGTCACCATTATCGAGCCGAATGGCCTTTTCCTGCTCTTATCTTCCATGTTTCTATGATGAAAAGCTGAGTAAATATATATGATATTATAGTCTCAGCATATAGATACAAGCTCAGGCTGAGGCCTGTTTTGTTGGGTATCTAGAAGAATGACAGTCAATTTCATTGAAAGATACAAGATTCTGAGGGCAATGTAGACTGTGTGGATACTGTGTGTCTGTCTACATGCATGCACACACATACCTCAGAGTGGCTGTGGAATGTAGAACAAGGGAGCATGGTTGCTGGATAATTGGAAAAATGTTTTATGAGAAGGGCAAGAGAAATAGCTTCACTTGAAAAAAACGTTATGAATTCTTGGAATTCTCCATCCCAGAAGGTAGTGGTGTCTCCACTATGGAATACTTTAAAAGCTGGGAAAGATAGATTTTTGATCCCTCAGGGAATCATGGGATACAAGGAGTAGTCAGGAAAGTCAAGTTGAAGCTGAAGATCAGCCACATGAGGTCAAGGGCTGTATGGTCTACTTTTTTTTTTAGTTTTTAATGTAAGCCTGGAATGTTGGTGGATCGGCACCTGCTCTGTGGCTGTAAAACTGGGATACAGCGACGGTCAGTAATGTTTATATATATAATATATAATATACATATAAAAATGTATATATATTATGACTAAGGCACAAATAGAACTAATGTGACTACAGTGTGACATGTTTGAATTTTCTTGCTTCTTAAATCTGGTGTATTGTTGAACTAAATGTGAAGCCTTGGACAATAAATAGCATGCATCAAAATTCCTTTAACAAATAGTAGGATTTAATAAACACAGAGGGTGCAAAAGGTAGGGAGTTGTGCTAACCCTTTACCAAACTTTGTGTAGGACACAGTTGATGCTGCACCCAATTCAAAAGGACATTAAGACCTTGGACAGAGTTGAGAGGGAATCGACCAGAATATTGACAACAACAAAAGACTTTGCTGAGACAGAAGCTGGTCTCTCCCTCCTTTGAGGACAGAGGGTTAAAGCAGGATTTTAAAAAATCTTGAAGATTCTTGATTGAATAAGAGAGAAATGGTTTCCAAAGGACAGTGTGATCAATAACTAGATGTCACAGGAAACGGGCAAATTAGAGAGGGGAGATGAGATTTTGAAAACAATCATGCTGTGCTTAAAATGGAGGTAAATTTAACAGCAATTCTCAAACAAATTGCACAAATATTTGGGAAAGAAAAATGTGCAGGGCCTAGGAATGGTGTGGAAAGTGGAGTCACTTGGACAGTTCAAACGGAGTCAGTACAGGCACAATGGGCCAAATGGTCACTATATTAGTCTGCATGATTACAATCTTGCAATGTTTCTCAATAAGTTTCTGGAAAACCACAGACTGGTTATAGATTGACCTGCAATTTCAAGATATGGTTAAAAATCTGGATTAGTGGGCGGTTATGCTAATATTTGAAGATTAATTAATATGTTAAGTGTCAGAAAGGCAGTTCTGTCACCAACCATATTACTTATTCTGCTTCCCTCCAGCATCCACTTTTATGGGACAAATCAACCAGTTCATAACAGTGTCAAGGTACAGGCTGTTTTCTGTATTTGTTTCCAAGATACACATTGAAAGTGTTCAGAATTATTTACGTTCAGGGCTTTAGTTTTTTTTTCTCCCCAGAATCTCAGAAATAAGGGGATAAAGCAAACAGCCAACAAAATAATTTTCAATTAAATTAAAGTGAAATTTAGGCACCATGTTAATCATGCATTGTCTAAATTCAAGGACTGTTTATCCTTCACCATTAATATATTCCAATTTTTGCATCAACTTTTCTTTTGAAAGTGATAGTCCACTGTATGAACTTTCCATATTTGTAGATTAAGAACAGGAGTATGCCATGCAGCCCCTTGAGCCTGATTCACCATTCAATGAGATCAGTGGGATCTGTGGTCTAACTCCAGAGACCCGCTTTTAACCCATATCCCTTAACACTTTTGCTGAACACACATGTATCTACCTCAGATTTAAAATTAACAACTGATCCAGCGTCCACTGTTGTTTATGGAAGAGAGTTCCATACTTCTCCCACCCTTTGTGTGTCTATGCCCCTACATCTAGAATCCCCAACCAATGGGAATAGCTTTATTTTATCTTTTCCTGACAATATCTTGGAGAAAATCAGGCTATAGCTGTTCGATACTATTTGACATATACAGCTATGAGGAAATTCCGCACCTGGAAATACTGAAGGCAGTAACCCCACAATAGGGCAAAACCTCCAAGCATCAAGGCTGATTCTCAAAGTTAATCTCCCTGATATTTTGCTTTGCCACTGAATTCCAGGACTGTAGGCCAATCAGTACAGAAACTAGGAAAGATTTCTTCAATGAAAAGGTAGCGAACTGTGGAATTCTCTACCAAAGGATGCTGACGAGGATAAGTGACTGGATATATTCAAGGAGTTAAATTTTCTTTTAGATGTTAAAGGCATCAAAGGGTAGGGGGAGGAAGCGGGAATATGGTAGAGATAGAAAAACAGCCATGATCATATTGAATGGCAGAACAGGCTTGATGGGCTGAATGGCTTACTCCTACTCCAGTTCTGTGTTTTATCTGGGTATAATCAGCTGTTCTGCTGTTTCAGTGTCACAATATTCTGGATCCAGCCTCTCAGACAACTCCTCCTCCAGAACACAATGTAGGCTTACGCTTGGTGCGAACATTCTTTTGAGAAATTCCATTGCTGCACCGTTACAGATGTTGCCTTTGAATGGGGATATTAAACTGAAGTCTGCTTTCATAGAAACATGGAGGACAGGAGCAGGAATAGGCCATTCGATCCATCAAGCCTGCTCCACCATTCATTAATGATCAAGGCTGATCATAGAGCTCGATACCTAATCCCGATCTCATCCAATATCCGCCAATCCCTTTAGTCGTAAAGTCTATAACTTCATCCTTTTTGGGAAAAAAATGGCTCGAGCATCAACCATTACCTGTGACAGTGCATTCACAGGCTTCACAGTTTTTGGGTGTAGAGACTTCTCTTCTCTCAGTCTGAAATGGCCTATCTCTTATCCGTAAAATTATTCCAATTGAAGGGTAACAATGGTATCATTCCAAAAGCACAGGATTCTTTCCAGATCCAGGCCAACATTTATTCCAAAACCATCGTTACAAAATACTTGTTGCTGGTTCCATTACTATCTGTGGGACCTTGCTGATCAGTACTGACAACCACATTTTGCAGTGTCTATGCAAAGTGCTGTGTTAGCCATAAAATACTTTGGAATGTCCTGAACCATGAAAAGCACCATATACAAATATATTTCTTGCTCTTTCAAATCATTCATCTTCTATTCAATAGTTCAGTCTTACCTGGCGTTGCTGCTTTTTAAATGTTCTCTTACTATTTCTGATTTTAAACCAGAAGCCAGAGTTACAGCAGAAGAGGAGACAAAAATTACTATAAAATAAAAATACAGGAATTTGGAAGATGACAGACAGGCAGAGAACAGTCTCCGTCTAGACAGTCACAAAATGCACAAAACAGAGGCAGTACCACAATTCCGCGATTGCCTGAATGTTTGTCAAATTTCTAATGCCATCACTGTCAATCATTTGTTGATGAGAGTATATTGACAAGGTGATGCTATGGGTAGCATCTGCTAAAAGACAGTTAGGAGGAACACTGCAGGGATGCAATTACTGATTTACAATTAATATTCAGTATGTTTTTTAAACAGCCTAAGTGGACCCAGTTTTCTTGTTTTATGCATGGATACATCTGGTAATCACTCAATAAGAATCACCATGAAAGGGGGCTCAGTCTGATCATGCATTTGTCAGTAATTCAGGGACTAATGCTCTCTGTTCCTCACTTGATTCAATTTGTCTCGCTTACCAGCTTGCAAAATGAAATCTGCTGAAAGAATTTGAGGATGATCTGGCTATATGCGCTGTGTTTCGGTTGAAATGTGCACTAATTTGCTTCCCTTGCTCAGTGCATCTGCGTTATTTTTAATATGCTTGCAGTATCACTCTGAAAGTTGATAGGAAGGAAATGTCAAGATCAGCACAGGGACAAGAGGGAATGCTAAAGGCCAAATGAACCACAACATCCAATCGAAAATTATACATTCGAGAGAAAATAAGACTGATTTTGTAAAACCTGTATCTCACAACTAACAGAGTTCAAAAAGCCCTTTTCTGAAAATAGCACTGATCACCTTCCCAGTGTTTAGGAGTGAAAGGAATAGAAAGGGTCATCAACTGCAACTGTTCATTCTAGGCTGATTTAATACATACAACAAAAATAACCACTGAAAGGAGCAGAGATGGTTTCTGATTCCGCTGTGCCTTTTCCCCAGGCTGTGCTCCAAAAGAACCTGAGACAAGCTAACAGTTTCAAACAGGCTTATATCTTTGTCCAGGGTCTGCTGGCCAGAAAGCCTGTTTGATTGTAACAAGCAGCTCATACTGAGGCTGGTGACTTTGGATTCCAAAACAACATAGTCTAAAACACAAAATATTGAGTGTAAGTGTACTAGTGGGCAGCGCTCTGCCTCTGAGTCAGGGATTTTGGGTTAAAATCTCACTCTAGAGAGTATAAGATGCACACTGACATCTCCAGTGCAGAATTGGGGTGAGCTGCACCATCAGAGGTTCTGTTTTTGTTTGAGATAAGACATATAAATTTCACTACACATTTCCAGAAGCTGATCCAGTTATCCTAAGGTTGTGAGGGGATATATATGAATGCAAATCCCTTTTTTCCCTTAAATATTCAATTTTCTTGGCTAGGAGGTTAGGAACATAGAAGCAATTTGATATAACTGACCAAATAGAACTTCTGAAGTGTAGTCCTTGACTGGAGGTATTAGATGTTGCCAGATGCTGACAGATGCTGCCAAACCTCCCTGAGTGTTTCCAGCATTTTCTGTTTCAGCTCTTATTTCAAACAAAGAGTTCATTGGAAGCCAAAACCAAAGAACTGTGGTTGATATAAATCAGATACAAAATCAGAAATTGCTAGTGAAACTCAACAGGACTGTCAGCATCTGTGGAGAGAAAGCAGAGTTCATGTTTCGAGTCCATTGACCCTTCATCAGAACAGAAGAAGTTGATACTGAAGTATTATTCTGGCGAATGGGTTGGCTGCATGGGTTCTATACACCAGTGACACCAATATTGTGACTTCAATTCCTAGACCAGCTGAGATTACCAGGAAATACCTGCCTTTTCAACCTCTCCCCTTGCTCCCCTCCCCTCAGGTTAAACTGTTGTCTCTCTTTAATGAGACGGCAGCTCTTTGTCTGGTAGGATGATAGTGACTTTACCCTCTTATCTTCCCAAACTCCTCCTCCCATTTCTAAACCTGAGCCAAGCTCTTTAAAATTATATAGCTTCTTATTCAAGATTACCTCATTCTCTTATTATGTACTGTGCTGATGTTTACTTCATTCCATACCCATGACCTCTTCCATCTAGAAGGACAAGGGCAGCAGATACACGGGAACACCACCCCCTGCAAGTTCCCCTCTAAGCCACTCACCATCCTGACTTGGAAATATATCACTGACAGAGTCATAGAAGTGATGTTAATATCAGATTTTAATAATGAAAGCAAATAAGACACAGGTTCCAATTAGTTTCTTTAATTCACTCAGAGGATATGGGCATTGCTGGCTGGGCCAGCATTTATTGCCTGTCCCTAGTTGCCCTGAAGATGGTGATGAGCTGCCTTCTTGAACTGCTGCAGTTCAAAAGCTGTTAGTTGAGCCACAATGCTGTTAAAGAGGCAATTCCAGGATTTTGACCCAGCGACACTGAAGGAACGGTAATATATTTCTAGACCAGCAGAGTTTCCGATTTTGTTTCTGATTTCCAGCATCCACAGTTCTTTTGTTTCATTTTGTTTAACATGGACTTCTACCTTTGTCATTGAGCAGCACGGTAGTTCAGTGGTTAGCACTGCTGCCTCACAGTGCCAGGGGCCTGAGTTCAATTCCACCCTTGGGTGACTGTCTGTGTGGAGTTTGCACATTCTCCCCGTATCTGTGTGGGTTTCCTCCAGTTTCTCCCACAGTCCAAAGATGTGCAGGTTAGGTAGATTGGCCATGCTAAATTGCCCACAGTGTCCAGGGATGTGTAGATTAGGTGGGTTATAGGGGTATGGGTCTGGGTGGGAGGTTCTGAGGGTGGGTGTGGACTTGTTGGGCTGAAGGGCCTGTTTCCACACTGTAGGGATTCTATGAATAGAGAATTGAGTGCACTGACACCACATGGATTGTGCTCACACCTACCTGTGAGGCCAATCAGGAATGGGCAGCATACATTGACCCAGCTGAAATTCCCACACCCTGAGAAAAAATTGAATAAAAACCTACAGCAGCAGAGAAAACCTTCCTGTTACCAGGAGACTGATACATTCTGCCTTCTCTCAAATGTTCAAATGAATTGCATCATGGACAGGAACAGTGTGGTGCCAATTACAGACAGACAGAGATTAGGATGGATTTGATATTATTGGAGAAAAGAAGGTTTGGACCCACTTAGAAAAATCAAAGCAATAACAGCAAGAAGAGAATGAACAACTGAAACAATTACACAGATATCTCTCAATGTGATTCAGACCTCCTCTTTTTAGTTATTTGAAAAATCTTCTGTTGTGTTTTTGATTGAACTTCAGCCTTATGCTCCTGATCTTTGGGCACCCAGTGCTGGGAGGTGTGGGCAGACATGAGGAGCTCCTCGTGGGTCTGCTCCTGGGCCTGGCCAGGCTGGCTACAAACAGGTCCAAGCAGTGAGTTGTGGAGGGGTTAATCTCTGCAGACTGCGTGCCCTCTTTTGTGGTTATGTTCAAGCGTGGGTGTCCTTGGAGAGGGAGCACGCGATGTCCATCAAAGCTCGCGATGCCTTTAGGGGGAGGTGGGCATTGTAGGGGATGGAGTGTTTTATTTCTCCTCCAATTCCATTTTGGTTTAATTCCTTCCAGCTCTCTCAACCCATCCTTCACTTTTGATGGTTTGCATTGCACATAATGGGCTTTGCTTGTAAATATTGAATTGGCTATCCGGGTCTTTTTACTGGTGTTGGTTAGTAATTGATTAGTAGTTTAAAAAATACTAGTTGAAATAGAAGGGCTTTTGTGGTATGGTGGTAGTGTCCCAACTTCTGATCCAGGAGACCTGTTTTCAAGTCCCATCTGTTCCAACAGTGTGTTTTAACAACTTCCCTGAACAGGTTGATAATAAAATAAAAAAAAATCATGTGAGTCAGTATTTGAAGGTAATATTAAAAAGGTTTCCAGTTGTCAAATTGCCTCAGAACATATTCAAAGATAACAGCCTGGACTCGTGCTTATGGGTTGGTAACAGAGCTATTCTCACCCAATCCAGACAAACACAGCTTGGAGGTTGGAATCCCCATGCTGGGCTTCCCTGGGAGCTGGGTGGAGCACCTTGGAATGGGAATGGAAACTGCTGGATATGGGGGCAGACTGCATGGAATGGGAGTGGAAACTGCTGGGTATGGAGGCAGGCTGCATGGAATGGGAGTGGAAACTGCTGGGTATGGAGGCAGGCTGCATGGAATGGGAATGGAAACTGCTGGGTATGGAGGCAGGCTGGATGCAATGTTTACCTTGATGCACTGGCTCCGTTTTGAAGTTTAATTAAAAATAGAAAAACATGAGTAATCCCTCAGTTCTCATCCATTATCTACATGCACACTCCCCATGCCCCAGTAATTACCAATCCATATCACGTCATGCCCCATGCAGCCCCTCTCATTTTTCCATGCCAGGATACGCTGAGCAAAAAACCCCTTTGTCTCTCATACCTCTGTGCCATCCTTTGTTCTCTTTCCATCTCTTATGGGCCTTTATTTGCTCTCATGCCAACCTACGTACCTCTGCATATCCAATAATCCATCATAACCTCCATCTCAACCTACAGTCTCTCTCCACCAAAACACTCCCCCACGGTCCTTTAAAATTCCATAGCAACTTTGTACCAACTCATGTCAATCCTTGTTCCTGCAACTATTAAGCCAACTCCCTTAATATCTACCACATGCTAATCTCAGGACCCAAACAGAGGTGAGAGTTTTCTTTTTAATGAGTTAAGCTAAATGTCCAAGTATTTTGCAAGAAAATGTTCAGTCATAAGTAGATGTGTCTCCTTTTGACTGGGTAAATCTTTATAGCTACAAACATTTCATTCAAGTGCACAATCCTTTTCACAACCTTTGGAATTCATTGCTCCACTTCAAAGAGAATGTATAATCACTTGCAGTTGTCAGTAAAACCAATGTACAGGAGTGATCCTATAATCAACACTCTCAGGCTTATGTCAACAGACAATGAAATAATTCATAATTGGATTTTTTAAAAATACTCCAGATACGTCTTTTCCCTCCAAAGATTTAAGAGCAGAACCTTTAAATTCCATGACAGCTTGACAACTCCTTTTGACAGGTCCTCTTAACTGGTACATCTGGATGGACCTGTTCACAATTCTAATGAGAGGTTCAGTCATGGATTGATGCCATTTTTATACATATACTGTCTGTATTTAACAATTCCATGTGGATAGGCCTCAAGGATGTCTCAAGAGCAGATTTAAATGATAATATATGTCTCCAAAATGGATTCCCTGGCTCTCCAAATAAATCCACAATGTTTAGGCCTGGTAAGGGCAGGTCTAATCTGGACACTTCAGGCTTCACATTCCAATGTTCTCAAAATCATCCACACCTTTCACAAGTGAAATGTACTTGGTCAGCTATTTCCATGAACTGCACACAAACAAATCCTGACCTTACATTTCCATTTTCACAGGATGAGTGTGACAGGTTTGGAAGCAGGAATTATGGTTTTCAGGCTATTCCATTATTTTGCTACACAGTCTCTGTCTCACGGAGAAAAATAAATGGGCCAGAATCGTTTCAGCTCAGAATATTGAAAAGTATAATATAATCTTGGGTGAATATGTTACTTTAAATATCTAAAATTGACACTCTCATGTTAATACATATCACCAATTAACTATTCCTTTAAGTATGATCTTACAACCAGCTTGCATTTCATTTCATCAACCCAACCCTCTTGAGGTTCTACAAGTATAACAAAACATAACTACCCCATTAAATGTTGTTTCTCATAGCTTCTCTGCAAGCTTCTTCACTTGTTCCCTCTACCTCTTCACTATTTTTATATCTAACCCTCAGCTTTGCTCTCCCTCCTTTCAGCTTGACTCGGTATGTCTTCTTCTGTTTCACCTTTTTGCCTGCATCAGTATCTCATCTCGTGAGCTGTTGTCCGTCAGCACAGGACACCAGTAGACATTGGTCATGACAGATTCCCAACAGCCTCTTACATGTAGTGCGAATTCTCAGATTTGACGAAGATGTTGCTCAGGGCCTGTTTGGCACTCTCTCTGATGCCCCTGTGTGCTTTTGTAATGTGGGGAACTCTGGTTTACATATTCGGTGTGCAATGTCTTCCTTCCTTTTCCTCTTGCAGTGTTGTTATTGGTTTTTGTTAATGGTTTCCATTATACCACAAGAGTTGTAGTGATCTGTGTACTAAAAGGCAACAGAGAGTTGGAATAAATGTTTTCAGTTTGGCAAGCTGTAATTAGTAAAAGAAAGGATAGAGGCTTCTGTAATTAAATTTACTAATGATACAAAGGCAGATAGGAAAGCAGGTTGATACTTACATACAAAGTGTCTCCAAAAGAATGTAGATAAGTTAAGCAAGTGTTTTAAAACAGAGGCAGATGGAGTATAATTTGAGAGAGTGGGAGGTTGTACATGTTGGCAGGAGTAACAGAAAAGGAGACTATCACTCTGGGAGGAGACTGCTAGATGTTGGTGTACACTGGCATCTGGCTGTCCTTGAACATGGAGCACAAAATCGTTTGCTTGCAACTGCAGAAGGTAATTAGAGAAGCATAGAGTGTTGACCTTTGTTGCAAGGGGTTTTAAAGTAGGGGAGTCTTGCTGCACCTGTACAGGACATTGATGAGACAGGTCCTGGAGTACTGTGCATTGTTTTGGTGTTCCGACTGCACCTAAGCAGAAACATTTGTATGTTGGACACAATTCAGGGGAGGTTTATTGGACTGATTCCCAGGAAGAATGGGTTGTCTTATGATAAAGATGGAGCAGGTTGGAACCAATTTCATTCCAGTTTATGATTGTAAGACATAATCTTACTAAAGCATAATATTCTAAGGGAGCCATACAGGGTAAATGCTGAGAGACTGTTTCCCCCTGTAAAGAGTCTAAAGTTCAGGGGCACTGTTTCAAAATATGGGATTTCCATTTAAGAAAGAGACAAGGAGAGATTTCTTCTTTTCATTGATTCTCTTTGCTCGTGATCAGTGTAGGCATGGTCACCGAATATATTCAAGGCTGAATCAGAGAGACTTTTGATTAGCAAATGAGTGAAAGATTATAGAGAATACAGGAGGCAAGTGGTATTGATTCCATATTGAATGACAGAGCAGGCTTGCTGGGCCACATAGCCAGCTCCTGCTCCTGTATCTCCAGATCTTGTAATCTTAAACTGAATCACAGAAATATTACGTTGCAGAATGAGACCATTCGGCCCATCGTGCCTGTACAGGTTTATTAAATGAGCATCATCATTACCGAGTGCCAATTTTCCTGCACACCATTTCTGTCTAAGTAACCATCCAAAACCCTCTTGAATGCATCACATGAACCTGCCTCCACCACATTTCCAGGGAGTGCATTCCAGACCCTAACTACTCGCTGGGTGAAAAAGTTTCTCTTCACTTCACTCTTGCTTTGTTTGCACTTCACTTTACATGTGTGTCTTCTTGTTCTGTTAAAGAAAAACAAAATAAAACTGCTCCTGCTGAAGATCTGAAACAAAAACAGAAAAAGTGCTGGAGAAATTCAGAAAGCATGGTAATACTGATGGAGGGAAAACAGAGTTAGTGTTCTGAGTCCAGTGATCCATTGTTCTCGATCCTTTTATGAACAGAAACAGAAACTGAGAAAAGAAGCACTCTTGAATTTTGCTTGGCAATTTGTCACAATGCATCCTGTTAATTGTATTGGCTTCAACCAATGAGATTCAACAAGGTATCCACTGTTTTCTTTGTGGAGCTTCCACAGTTGAATGGATTTGAGTAAACCTAAGGTTCACTGCCCCGACTCTCTTCACCTAATTACGTGTCCTCTGGAGAAGGCTTAGGGAAGATGGATGGTAATGTATTCAATGGACTGTGCTGCACACACTGTTCTGATAAGTAACTGGTAAAACGTTACTCGTCTCATCATCTTGAAATCCAATAGTACCCAATAACCTGGATGGAGTTTGGGGTAAGTGAACATGGACAGACTTTCTGCTTCCTCTTCATCTCCAAACACTGCTGCCCAATTACTCAAAATTATAACAGCCAATGTGAAGGAATTTCTTTACTGCTGTGTTACATCCCTGTAGTGTTTCCCTCTCTCCTCACTCCTTGAATCAAGAACAGAGACACACAGACACAGGGACGGAGAGTGTTAGAAAATAGTGGAGGTGACAGCCTAGCGATATTATCACTGCATTATTAATCCAGATACCCGGGTAATGTTCTGTGGACCTAGGTTCAAATCCTGCCATAGCAGATGGTGGAATTTTTATTCATTAAAAGACGATGTGGAATTAAGAGTCTACTGATGACCATGAATCCACTGTCAATTGTTGGAAAAACCCGTCTGGTTCACCGACGTCCTTTAGGGAAGGAAATTGCTATCTTTACCTGGTCTGGCCTACATGTGACTCCAGACCCACAGCAATGTGGTTGACTCTTAACTATCCTGTGGGCTATTAGGGATGGACAATAAATGCTGGTCTGGCCAGTGATGACCTCATCTTGTGAATGATTTTAAAAAGCACAATATTTCAGGCTGATTGTAAATCATTGCATTATCACACACCAGCTTAAAATCACCTTTAAAAGTTCCAGAGGAACTGGGAAATCTCAACATTTCAGACAGCATTCTCCAACCACCTTAAATTTAGAGGGTGGGTCTTGAATGCTGTGTGTGGAATGTCCATGAAGTAGAATGCAATGCTCACGATGGGACCAAGCACCTTCAGTACCTGTTCACTCAGGATCCAGCGTGACAGTTTTGCTCTGATTTGCATCTTGCTGACATTGATAAGCTTTAAAAGGATCAGATGGCGTCACAGAATATTCAGCCATTGTCATCATCGTTGTAGCCAACTGAGTAAGAAGGCTGGTCCAGTTCAGTTGTTGCTGGCAATCCCACAATGTGGCAGAGAGAAGATAAAATCTGTTATTGTTATCTTTCAAGGTATTTGTAATGGTCATTGATCAGTTAGAGTGTGGTATGTAAGCTACTTGTGACTGGTCAGCCAAGATGTTGTCTCGGTCTGTCACAGGCTGAGTTGGGCTGCTTCATGACCAGAGTCGTAGTAAACAAGGCTGAACCCTGGATTGATCAGTGAAGGTTCCTCATCCCTGACCTTCTGGACAAGGGACAGGTCATTCAGCAAATTGTGGAATGGTAATCCTATCTCATTGCACTACACCACTCTAGTACAGCCTGCTTCCTGCTGGGCTCCAGAATATAGAACATTCTATCATTGAAAAAATGCTGGTGTATATTGAGATCTGATTTTGCTGTGACTGCATTGCACACTTGGACATTAATTCAGACCATAATGCTGTTATTAGCTTGCAAAAAAAGTTATAAAATTAAAATAACCTAGTAGAAACACTGGAGGTTAACACATGAAATATTAATTATGTTCATTGCATTCAGCAAAGAAATGCAAAATGATTTGTAAGTGTTTTCTTTTAAGAAACTTGCATTTGCACCAACATTAGCCATTTATCCTGATGGGAACTGCCCCCAGATATAAAGCTGAATTTGAAGTTTCTAGTTATCAAGCTGTCTACAAAGAATCACGTCCTCAGCACCTTCCTAAACATCAATTAAGTCATTCTTTTATCCTCAGAACAAAGGCAATCCATACAGTATTTTGCCCACCTGAACAAAGCTGTCACCTACTACAACGCTCAAACATACCTTCCAGCATCTTTCTGAACCTAACCAAATTAAAGTTGACCAACAGGATAATGCCTGACAAGAAACCAGTCAAGAAATGTTTGACAACTAATACCTCTGCAATGAATCAGACTTTTTAATATATTCTCTGCATTTTGAAACAAATCAGAGGTAAATAAATTTAACCTAGTTTTAACTGTGATTATAAAGGAAATACATTTAATAAATCATTTATCATACATAAAAAGAGCAATATCTGTTAGAACGCAGGTTGCACAGACATGAAGTAGACATGACGAAACACAACTGGGTCAATCTCTTTAATGATCCATTTTTATCATTTAAAATGTTGCTCAAATCATTTTACCCTCCCCCCCACAGTCATGACATTGTTTTATTAGTTTTCCTTTTTATTTTCTGAGTTTATTTGTTAACATTATACTGGAATAACGTCTTCAGGATGATATCATTTGATTAAAAAAAACTTTACAGTTTACCTATTTCTTTTTCCCCATCGACCTGTTCAGGGATGTTATAACACACCTCAAGAGCAGGTGGGGCTTGAACCCAGGCTTCATAGTCCAAGGTTAGGGACATTACCACTACCACCACAATTGTAATTGCCATTGTTAATATTATTTCAAGTTGGAATTTTCATCAGATCATAAGCATCATTGGACTGGTGTAACTTGCGCTACCAGTTAGTATTCACTTGTGACTATACAGATTTATATTTAAAAAACCAAATAAGTTGATTATTTTTATTATTAACATTCTTGTTACAGAACATTTTGAATGATACATTTATATTGGATTGTGTTTGGGGCAAATGTATGTTCATCAGTAAAGTTAAGCAGAATTTTCTGCATTTTTATTCTTTAAATGTGTTAGGAAGAGCTCATCTGATTGGATAATCCAATTTAACAAAGAACAAAGAGCGAAGAAAATTACAGCACAGGAACAGGCCCCTTGGCCCTCCAAGCCTGCACCAACCACTGCCCGTCACCACTCAAACCCCCTACACTTCCAAGGACCGTATCCCTCTATTTCCATCCTATTCATGTATTTGTCAAGACACCCTTTAAAAGTCACTATCGTATCTGCTTCCACTGTCTCTCCCGGCAGCGAGTTACAGGCACCCACCACACTCTGTGTAAAATACCTGCCTCGTAAATCAGCTTTAAACCTTGTTCCTCGCACCTTAAACCCATGGTCCCTGGTAACTGACTCTTTCACCCTGGGAAAAAGCCTCTGATTGTCCAATCTGTCTATGCCCTTCATAATCTTGTAGGCCTCTATCAGGTTGCCCCTCAACCTTCATCGTTCCAGTGAGAACAGCCCAAGTTTCTCCAACCTCTCCTCATAGCTAATGCCTTCCATACCAGGCAACATCCTGGTAAATCTTTTCTGTACCTTCTCCAAAGCCACCACATCCTTCTGATAGTGTGACAACCAGAATTGAACACCATATTCCAAATGCAGCCTAACTAAGGTTCTATAAACCTGCAACATTACCTGCCAATTTTTAAACTTAATGCACCGGCTGATGAAGACAAGCATGCCATATGCCTTGTTGACTACCTTTTCCACCTGCGTTGCCACTTTCAGTGACCTGTGTACCTGTACACCCAGATCCCTCTGCCTATCAGTACTCTTAAGGGTTCTGCCATTTACTGTATATTTTCCATCTGGATTAGACCTTCCAAAATGCATTACCTCACTTTTTTTCAGATTAAACACCATCTGACATCTCTCTGCCCAAGTCACCAACCATTCTACATCCTGCTGTATCCTTTGACGGTCGTCATTGCTATCAGCAATTCCAGCAACCTTTGTGTAAATGGAAAACTTACTAATCAGACCAGTTACATTTTCCTCCAAATCATTTTTATACATTATAAATAGCAAAGGTCCCAACACAGATCCTTGAGGAATGCTACTAGTCACATCTCTCCATTCAGAAACGCACTCTTCCACTGCTGCCCTCTGTCTTCTATGACCGAGCCACATTTTTTATCCATCTTGCAAGCTCACCACTGACCCCATGCAACTTTACCTTCTGTATCAATTTAAATGAATCTATGACAATAACATTACGTGCTTTTAATTTTTGATTGTATATAAAATGAAATTTACAGAATTGAATCAATGCATTTAAAATGCTCCTGAAGGGCAGAGGGATGATGCCTGATGATGACTGCCAAGCTACAAACCAAAGATTTGCAGGTCACTTTCTCATGGAAATATTCAAGTTCACAGCAATTCTGGTGCCTTGACCTACTGTCTGTTGGTCAGTGTGAGAGAACAGCTGCCCTGAATACACAGTAACACACCTTGCGTTGTGTATCCAGACAGCAGACTTGCAGTTCTTATTCAATCTCTGTTCACAGGAACCCAAACACATCGTAAATAATGTTCTTCTGACTGGAGATCTGTGTTCCACAGGGATCGGTGCTGGGCCCCCTGTTGTCTGTAACATGTTACAAATGATTTGGAGGAGAATGCAGGTGGTCTGATGAGCAAGTTTGCAGATGACACAGAGCGTGGTGGAGATGCGAATAGTGAGGAAGACTGCCAGAGAATACAGCAGAATGTAGATAGGCTGGAAACTTGGATGGAGAAATGGCAGATGGAGTTTAATCTGGACAAATGCGAGGTGATGCATTTTGGAAGGTCGAAGGCAGTAAATGGAAGAACCCTGACAAGAATTAATATACAGAGGGACATGGACATACAGGTTCTACATTCCCTGAAAATGGCAACACAAGTGGACAAAGTTGGTCAAGAAGGCGTATAGTATGCTTGACTTCATCGGTCGGGGCTGACAGTACAAGAACTGGCAAGTCATACTGCAGCTGTATAGATCCTTAGTGAGGCCACACTGAATACTGTGTTCAGTTCTGGTCACCACGCCACCAGAAGGATGTGGAGGCTTTGGAGAGGGTGCAGAAACAGCTAACTGGGATACTGCCTCGTTTGGAGGGTATTAGTTATGAGGGGAATTTGGACAAATTTGGATTGTTTTCAATTGAATGTCAAAGGGCAGAAATTTACAAACTTATGAAAGGCATGACAGAATGGGTAGCCGGAGTCTTTTTCCCAGGGTAAATATGTCAATGACTAGGAGGCATTGATTAAGGTAAAAGAGGGTAAGTTTAAAGAAAATGTGAGAGGCAAGTGTTTTTTTCTACATGTAAGGTGGTAAGTGCCTGGAATGTGCTGCTAGAGGAGGTGGTGGAGGCTGATATATACACAATGTTTAAGAGGCATCTTGACAGATACATGAATAGACAGGGAATAGAGGGATATGGTCCACAAAGACGCAAAAGGTTTTTACATTAGAAAAGCATCATTTGTCGGCACAGGCTTGGAAGGCTGAAGGGCTTGTTCCCGTGCTTTGGAAATTTTATTTCATTATTGTATAAAACCAATAAAGACCATAACGGAATAATTCTGTACCTGCATTGTCACAATCAGCTCACCTTCCAAGCTCCAGCATCAACTCGTATTTATACAGACCCCTGAACACTGTTAACTGGCCCGAATAAAAATAGAAAATTCTGGAAATATTCAGCTGGACTGGCAGCATCTGGAGAGTGCACAAACCAAAAAGGAACAGGAATAGGCCACTTGGTCCCTCAAGCCTGCCCTGGCCTTCAACAAGATTATGGCTGATCTGCACAGAAAGAGTTAATGGCTTGGTTTTTCCAATGGTCTGAGTCACTGGTGCTGCATAGACTCAAGGTAAACATCAGGATTATCAGAGTCAGAGATGTAGCAGACTCTGTGGGAACTACCTGTGGAATTGAAGATTCTGATGGGCAATACTCCAACACTGGAAACCCTTTGAAGAGTCCATCAAAGGCAGATAACTCAGACGGTTCTGCTTCAATAAGTTAGAGTTAGCCAAGAAGAGTTAGAGAGTACGGAGCCGTGTTTAACTCCTGGATAACCATTCAGCTGTCCCTGACCCACCACATCATCCATTCTCCACCAGCGACACCTCCCCTGACTCCTCAACCCCTGAGCAGAACCTAATCTGACACCACCATGGACAATACCTCCCTGACAGAACAGACTCCCACCCAGCTGATCCCAGACATGATAACTCCTCCCCTGCCACAGACTCAACCTCCACTTGTGGCCCAAACCCAAAATACCTGAAACACTCCAACACCTACCATTCTAACCATCTGCCAACAGGTAGCCTCACCCCACAATCATCCTTTCACTGTACATGTTAAAGTGTTTGGCAATGCTGCTCAGCATGTGAATCTCAGAACACAGCGCAGTGATTGCTATAGAAAGGGAACATCGTTTTACTCACTGGCTATGCTGCATTGTGTGGGAACTGTCCAAGTTCAGGAATACTTTGTGTTGCCAGAGGAGCCAGCATTGGAATCCTTGGGTATGCAGAGCTCATCCTAACAGAAAAATAGAATGTAATGCTAATCTGACTGCAATTTCACACTGTGGTTTATTCAGGACAATGTTTCAAATTGACTGTGATTTTTCTTCAAGACTGAGGGTAGATAGTGAACGCACTGAGAGGTTGGTGGGGGAGGGCAAGTTGAACAAAATGGCAAAGAATTGTGGTACGGTCAAGATGAACTGTTAGAGATCTCATGGAACAAAAGTTAAGCAGTGGTGATGGTTGTAGTAAAAACCAAAGCACTAGTCCAGAGAATGCAAGCAGCAGAATATCCAACAGCTCTGTTTGAAAGCAGAAACATGAAAAGATTCAAACCGAAGCATGACAATGCAATAAAACAACAGAACAAAAATGGGGAGGACAGAGCTCATGGTGTGAAATTTTCAGCTCGGTGTTCAGTCCTGAATGCTGTCAAGTGGCCAATGGAGAGAGGAAGGACTCTCCCTCGTCCTTGCATTGAGCTTCACTGACAAAAATGCTGCAGATTGTGAGCAGAGATGTCAGTGTGAGAGCACAGTGCTGAGTTAAAATGGCAAGCAACTGGAAGCTTTTAATCATGCTTGCTGACTGAGAGGGCTTTTCAGCAAAGCAGAAATAAGGAACATTTCCAAAAAAGGGGGACTGTTGGAGAAGTTTAGGAGGGAGATCCAGACCTTAGCACTTTGACAATTAAAGGCAGGATTGGCAATGGCATAGTGATTAAAATCAGAAATGCACAAAAAGCCAGGATTGGAAAGCACTAAGATAGGAAACAAACAATCACCATTTAGGAGAAAGAGCAGGAATTTTACCAGCCCCTTGACAAGAAGCTGGAGGTTTGGAAGACTAGAAAATGGCACAGGAAAGGTTCAGGGGCAAAAGAAGTGGCAACTCCATTTGTCAGTGGTGAAAAATCTGGCAGATCAGTTATCTTCCAAGAGGCCAAATGAAAGGTCTAATGACGGCTCTCCTCTCAAGGGTAAATGGCAGCATTAACATTACACTTACCAAAGATAAGAGCTCGAACTGCAATATTCTTCTCAGAAAACTGGTGTGCAACCTCATTCCGAATAAAATAATTTCAATAAGTTCATGCACACACTCCTGGCCATGATGGACCAGTTAAGAGTGTAATGAAACATGATTTTCCATCAACTCTCTGCCTATTAGGTAAACTATTGGTCTCAAGTACAGTCAATATTTGTCTGATGGGTACCAACTTGGTACAAAGCAATCAAATCCAACAGGATTTTAGCAGCTGCATCAGGCTGACATCAAGTTTACATTAATCCTGTAAAATGCTGCTGCCAGATGTCATTTGACATGTAAAGCTAAGGAGATGGCTGCTCATATGATTGGCAGCTAACAACAGTCCATTATCAGATTAACTGCATTGCCTTGTTGAATATTCATGAATTGCACAGTATTTTGAAAACAAATTCTCCATTAAAGAGGGACTGTCTTACTGTTTTCCTTCTTTGGTGTGAAAAAAAACTGTAACAGACGTGTGGGGAGGGGAATTTCTCTGGACGAGAAATGGGAGAATGCTGTTTTATCGACCATAATCAAACAGACTGCTAATGAAAGCACATCGGAGAAATTACATTTTTTAAACCTGCATGGTTCTTTAATTTATTGCTAGCCATTCATTATGGAGAGAAAGGACAGAGGCAGCTAGGTGGAAGTGAGTAACATCTAAACAGAGTAAACTTTAGGCCAACAAAATAAAGAAAAAGAACGGAAGCAGAAGTCCAAAACCATCAAACAACTTTGTAACTCCACACAGTCAAACTGGACTTGGATTTATTCAGCGACTATTGAATGATCAACCAATATTTTTTTTAAAAATATCAGTAGGGAAACAAAATATGATTCATGATTCTTCCTGCAGAAATGTAACAGATGAAAGCAAGAAATGCAATCATTGTACTTTTCCATTGAAAAGTATGCGATGATGTTGTGAACAGCTGACCATGGAGGTGAGCTATTGCTTATTAGGGAGACTGTTAAAATGTTGGAGTTGATAATTACAGATGAAGGTTACACTCCTGTCTGAAAGAACAATGATCATTCTGAAAACAAAGACTGACAAAGAGAAAGCAAGCTTGTTTCAAATCAATTTAAGTTTAAAAAAAATACACAAGGATAGGAAAGCTAATTTCCGCCCTCACATCTCGTCCCAACACACTGGCAATACCTCCATATGAGTGTGATTGAATGCCATAAATAGATGCACTGGAACATGTAGAACACAACACTAAATAACCTGTGAGAGGAACAATTTACACTGTTTATACTGCCAGACCTTCACACATTTGTTATTGTTTTTTAATGTGAATTTGCTTGAAATCTTGTGTTAAAGGTATTGTACTTTTTTTTATTCATTCACAGGATGAGGGTGTCACTGGCCAGGCCGGCCTTTACTGCCCATCCCTAATTGCCCAGAAGGAAGTTAAGAGTCAACCACATTGCTGTGGGTCTGGAGTCACATGTAGGCCAGACAAGGTAAGGATGGCAGTTTCCTTCCCTAAAAGGCATTAGTGAAACAGATGGGTTTTTCCAACAATCAACAATGGTTTCATGGTCATCATTAGACTTTTAATTCCTGATTTTTTTTACCAAATTCAAATTCCACCATCTGGTGCAGTGGGATTCGAACCCAGGTTCCCAGAACATTATCTGGGTCTCTTGATTAACAATCCAGCGATAAACCACTTGGCCATTGACTTCCCAAGATACAAGTTGTTGTTGCTATACAGTGTCACAATTATGTAGCTGGCAAGTGATTATTCCTCACATGGGATTGCTTTACCTCAGTTGGCTTGACAGTTAGCTTGTGACGCACAATGACAGCAGCAGCATGGGTTCAGTTCCTGCTATTGGATGAGTTTACCATGAAGGACTCTCCTTCAAGCTCTCCCTGTGCCTAAGATATGGTGACCCTCAGATTAAACCACGGCCAGTCATATCTCTCTCTGTCTATTTAGTGACAGAGTGGCATTATGGTGACTTTTCTAACTCCATCTGTTACAAGTTTGGAAGAACAGCCCTTTGAATGCATGCAGTTATTTAAAAGGAAACAACAAATCAGGTTTGCATTTATATAGCACCTATCTTACTTCAGGATTATCCAAAGTGCTTCACAACCAACGAAACACTTGCATTGAGGTCACTGATACAATGTAGGAAGCCAAATAGGACATCAATGGCAGGTGGAAATATTCATTGGTTAGGTAATATATCAAACAGGCCACTCAGAAAGAACATTGTTAAGATACTGAATACATTTACAATCCCTTCTGCATTGTCTTTTTCTCCTGGGGAATTTAGTCTAAGAAATTTCTAATGTCTACAAGAACAATGAAATTTCCACACATTATTTGAATTAAAGAGATATAAATATTTCATTAATACAAGGCCAAAAATGAAAATAAAAGTGTTTTTATAATAAGTATGTTTCTGCGTATGTTCAGATATTTCTATTTCTGAGAAACAGTGTCGACTCTGTCATATCTGCTGCTGTTAGTTCTCAGTTTTAGCACCAGGGAATCATTGAGATGAAGCCAAGAATGTAGGAGTCATTGATCATGCTTATAAGATTTTCTGGGGACCTATCCACTTTCAGATATCACAACAGTGTTCCTTTCCTCAGGTATGATAATCCCTTAAAAAAGTAGAAGGACCGTAGTCAGCACAGCTGTTGCTCAGGATAAATGAAAGCTGATTATCATAATCTGCAGTGGAGCGCACTAGGGGTACCATAGGGAGAAGAATGTTTCAGCAGGACATATGCAGCTGTTAGATGAAGGCAAATTGAAAACCTACCACTGACCAGACAACACACTGATACAGCAATGGTATGCTGTTGAGAAACCCATGTGTTCTTAACCCTTTGTGAAATCAGAATTTCACAATGTAAAACCAGTAGCAGCCATCTCTGATTCACTGTTTCGTTGTCGCAATTATAGTGAAAATAAAATTCAGAATATGGCAAACATGAGTTCAAATTTCGTGATTTTTAACCCTCAGCGGGTTTTCTCTGTCAATGAGTGAAGACAAGATAATAGCATGGAGAGACTTCTGCACCTTGTTTGATGTTCATCTTGCCTTCGAGAGAGCTCATCTTTTCACTCCTTGTGCTGTGTGCACACAATACTGTGACTCTACCTGGACATTAATCTGCATTAGTGTCTACAAGCCAATCACAGAAATCAGTTGCTTTGCTCGTGTTTTTGCTTCTGGCAGTGTGTAGTGCTGATTTAAATATACTAACGCTTCAGAGTTAATTTATTGCTGATAAGCAATTGATTATTTGATCATTATTATTAAAAGGACATACCTCACTCTCAGATCTGAATTCCTGTCAAACAATAAGGTTGAGTAAGACACCTTGCAGTCTTGTACCAAATAATAAAACAAAACACGTTCTATAGCGCAAGTTGAAATACAATTAGATCTCCAGTTCCTGTTTTTGTTTCAGATTTCCAACATCAATAATTTTGTGATAGCACGATGTAGAGCTGGATGAACACAGCAGGCCAAAGCAGCATCAGAGGAGCAGGAAAGCTGATGTTTCGCCTCTGGACTCTTCTTCAGAAATGTTTTGTGTTTTTTTTTAAACATTTAGGTCTCTAATAATTCAAATACAAGATGAATTGAAGTCACCAGTCACAAAGTACTGAGTAAGCACTTCCTCAGAGTTAACTCTGATTTTTCCTTCACAGATGCTGCCAGACCTGTTGAGCTTTTCCAGCAACTTTGATTTTGTTCCACAAAATACAGCCTTTGGTTGAAGATCTAGCAATTTTCCATCCAAGATTAACTTTCCAGTGAACACCTCTCCTTTGCACAATTCCTTACAATGTTTTGCTGTACATGAGAGTGTTTGTACGTTCCTGATCAAGAATACTCTGTGGCATTGTGATGCCCATTTCCTCTCTACACCAAGTTGTTCAAACCTATCACAGTAAACTTGCCCATCATTATTAGTTTCTGATCTTCCACTTAATCAGATTTGAATTTTTTCCATTTGTACCCTGAATCCCTTAACATGCTTGTTCCAAAATGACTGTGGCCATAGAAAGGTCATTGTGGAGGGTTGTTTTTCTTACTGGAGAAGCGTGGCTGGCAGTGTTCTGTGAGGATCGGTGTTGGGACCTCTGTTGTTTGTAATATTTACATAAATGATTTGGATGAAAATGTAGGTGGTCTTTTTAGTAGGTTTGGACACAAAATGAAAACTGGTACAGTTGTGGATACTGAAGAAGATTGTCAAAGGATACACCAGTAAACAGATCAAATGGAAGGTTGGGCAGAGAAATAGCAGATGGAGATTAATCTGGGCAAGCGTGAGGCACTGCATTTTGAGAGGTCAAACGCAAGAGCAAAGTATGCAGTAAAAGGCAGGACCCTTAGGAGCACTGCTATCGAGGCAAGGACATTGCTCCATAGATGCCAACTCCCCTGCTGAGATTCTACAGCAATTTCTGTTTACGCTTTGGATTTCCAGCATCCACAGTTCTTTAGGTTTTTTTTGTCAGATTGATTCCTGGGATATCAGGAATGACTTTTTTTATGATATGTAGGATATGGGTGCCACTGATCCCATGTGACTTCACTTTTTGTACCAGTGTGCCATGAGGGCCATTGTCAAAGGCCTTGCTAAAGACAATATAGACAACATTTACGGCCCTGCCCTCAAACATCTTTGTCACTTCCTCAAAAAATGCAAATTAAGTTTGAGAGACATGACCTTCCCCGTAAAAAGCCATGCTGCTTATCACTAATCAGTCCATATTTTCCCCAAATGTGAGTGAATATTATTCCTAAGAAGGGTGTTCAATAATTTCTCTACCACTGTTGCAAGGCTGACTGGTTATAATTTCCCAGATTATCCCTGTTGCCCTTCTGAAAGAAGAACATTAGCTATTCTTCAGTCCTCTTGCACCTCGCCTATGACTAGCTAATACAAAGATTTAATATCACTTTCCTTATCTGCATCCCTCAGCATTCTGGGGTAGATCCCAACAGGTCCCGGGGACTTGTCTACTTTAATGTTTTTCAAAACACCCAACATCTTTTTTATATCAACATGCCCTAGATTAATTAACGTACCTCTCCCAAGACTCACCATCCACCATGTCCTCCTCCTTTGTGAATACTGATGCAAAGTGTTCATTGTTCTATTATGGCCCTTCCCTAGTTGGACTATTTACATATTGTTTTTAAAACTCTCTTGGATACTCTTGACAAACTCTCTCCCATCCAAATCCTTGGCACTCAGCAAGTCCCAATCAATAAAGGAGAAGTAAAATCACCCACCACCACAACCCTATTGTTTCACATTTTGCCATAATCTGTCTACATATCTGTTCCTCTATCGCCCACGGTCTGTAGAGAGGCCTGTAGTATAATCCCATCAAAGTGATTGCACCCTTCCTAATCCTTAACTCTACCCATATGGCCTCGCTGGATGAGCCCTCCAAGGTGTCCTCCCTCAGTAGCTGTGATATTCTCCCTAATCAGTAACACAATTCCCCCACTTCTTTTACATCCCTCTCTATCACGCTTGAAACATCTAAATCCCAGAAAGTTAAGCTGCCATTTTTGTCCCTCTCTCAACTGAGTCTCTCTAATAGCTACAATATCATAGTTATCTGTATTAATCCAAGGTCTAAATTCATCTGCCTTACCTGTCTTACAATTCATATTAAAACAAATATACCGCAGACCACCAGCCCCACCGTATTCAGTAAACTCCCCCTGTCTGTTCTTCCTCTTAGTCTTACTGACCTCAGTCTCTGACTCCTTGTTGATCTACTATTCAGTTTCCCATCCCCTACTACATGGGATTAAACCCTCCTGAAAGGCATTATCAAACTTCCCTGCTAGGATATTTGTGCCCCTCCAGTTTGGGTGCAACCTGTCCTTCTTGTACAGGTGCTATCTGACCCAGAAGACATACCAATGATCCACATACCTGAAGCACACCGTCCTACACCAGCACTTTAACCACATATTTAACTGTACTATCTTCATATTCCTAACATCATTGACACAGAACACAGAAGTAATCCTGAGATTGCAAACTAGAGTACCTGCTTTTCAACTTCCCACCTAATTCCTTTTGCAGGACTTCTGTCTTTCTGTCCTGGATGATGTCAAACCTCTTGAGTGTTGTTGGAGCTGCACATATCCAAGTCAGTGAGCATAGACTCAGAATGTGCGGCAGGACATTTCAGACTGAGATGAAGACAAATGTCCTCACTTCAGAGGATCATGAATGTGTGGAATTCTCTACCACGGAATGCTGTGGAGGCGAAGTCACTGAAAATATTTAAGAAATAAATAAATTTAGCAAAGCTAAAAGGTCTTAAGGGATGTAGGGAGATAGCAGGAATATAGCACTGAGATAGAGGATCAGTCATGATCATGCTAATAGTAGAATGGACTTGATGGGCCATTTGATGCTCCTATTTAATGTTACTATGTTTCTGTTACATCATACACAAATGGACACCAGCTTTGTAGTTGCTGCAGCCTAGTGCAGATAAAATCATCATGTAGACTAGTGAACCTGAAGCCTGTACTCTGCCGGAACAAAAACAAAGTTGCTGGAAAAGCTCAGCAGGTCTGGCAGCATCTGTGATGGAAAAAATAGAGTTTATATTTTGGGTCCGGTGAACCTTTCTCAGAACTGATGGTGGCTGGGAAAACGTAAGTTTAAATGTAGAAAAAAGGGGATGGGGATGGGGTAGGGAGTAAACAGTAGGATAGAGCCTAAAGAGAGAGAACAGCAGTTGGACAGATAACGTGTTGATAATGATCAGGCTGGGAGGGTGAATAGTTGTTAATAGGGACTATTAGTGACTAATAGCAGGTAGTCTGTAATGGCAGGCTACGTAGTAACAAGGCCTGGTGGCATGTACTCTCCAGTACATTCACTGACTATTCAGATCAGAGGAGGGTCCATTGCTACATACAGAAAGCCTGTGTCTCTGAAATTGGGGGTGTATTTGGTTGTTGTGATCATTCTGAATAACACAAAGATGATTCAACACTAAACTGCTGATGGGATTACTCCAGGGAGTTTGGATGCTGCACTGGGGCTCCTTGTTGAAAGGTTGGAGTCGAGGAGACCTGTCCAGTATCTTTGGGAGGACAAGATCAGACATACACAATATTGAGTTGCCAGCTCCAAGGTCCTGGATACAGGGCAGGAGAAACTCAAGAGCTTCGCAAGGAGTCAAGGCTAGTGATTAATTGTTAGATGCAGTGTGCTATCTTCCTCCTGACAACCTTCGACACTGAGCAACACACCAATCCCTGTTACCTACCAACAATCATGATCAGTCACAATTCACCAAACAATGCACAATTCATCTCACCCTCACATTTAGCACTACTGCAAGCCTCACACTCACTTCACAGATGACATGTACTGACAGCTATTCAACTATGGCAACCGTGTCACCCAAAGGCATTGCACAAAACTCACTGGCAATATTGCCTCTTCCCGAAGGAGGCAGTGATAGACAGAGAAAACAGCAATTAACTGGGAGTGAAAGAAGCACTGCTGTATTTTCTAACCATCATAAAGGACACAGCACTGGTCACAATGGAAGGGATATTGCTGTCAGCCTCTCTCTCCTTCCTTCTCTTCTGTCTTTGTAGCCTCAATGGGCTAAATGGCTTCTTTCTGCACTGCAGGGATTCTGTGATTCTATGAATGGCCTCTCTTCATTCACACAACTGGGCATTGCAGAAGTTTGAACAGCTGCTCTTTTATCTGGGAGCAACTGGTTTGACCAAAGCCATCAAGTCACCAAAAGAAAACTACCTGTCGGAAACAAATAACAGAATATTATCACAAATCTTTTCAAAACAGCAGAACATCACACAAAACACAGAAGTAAAGCAGCAGCAAAAAATAGTCCAGCAGCTAACCTGGAAATGATTAATAGGGTGTGGGGCTGGATGAACACAGCAGGCCAAGCAGCATCATAGGAGCAGGAAAGCTTGACGTTTCGGGCCCA
>JAHRHZ010000029.1:35682129-35701461 GCA_024137785.1 Ginglymostoma cirratum | reverse complement strand
CTAGACCCTTCATCAGAAAATCTGATGAAGGGTCTAGGCCTGAAACGTCAAGTTTTCCTGCTCCTATGATGCTGCTTGACCTGCTGTGTTCATCCAGCCCCACGCTTGTTATCTCAGATTCTCCAGCATCCGCAGTGCCTTTTATCTCTTATCCATGATGCCACACCTCTTTAAGCAGCAGGAGTTCTGGATCCTTCTCTGGGACTTTTCTCCTGAGAACAGTCTATGCAGTACTTACACCAACAAGTACTTTTCCAATACAAAAACAGAAGTTGCTGGAAAAGCTCAGCAAGCCTGGCAACATCTTTGAAGAAAAATCAGACTTAATGTTTCAGGTCTGGTGACCCTTTCTCAGAACTTACCTGAAATGTTAGCTCTGATTTTTCTTCACAGATGCTGCCAGACTTGCTAAGCTTTTCCAGCAACGTCTGTTTTTGTTCCTGATTTACAGTATCCACATTTCTTTCAGTTTTTATTAAGTATTTTTCCAACACTTCCTCTGCTCTCCAAGAGCTCAAGATCAATTTAGGATTAAAACTCATCTCCACAGCATTCTCATCACTGAATGTCTGAGGCCTTCCAGGCTGTAAATGCACAATCTTAACATAATATTACACAACATTGCTGGGTCAAAATCCTGGAATTTCTTCCCTAACTGCATTCTGTGTTTAACCATGGCACATAGGTTGCAGCGGTTCCAGGAGGCAGCTCACCACCACCTTCTTAAGGGCAACTAGGGACGGGCAATAAATGCTGGCCCAGGCAGCAACGTCATGTCCCATGAGTGAATTTAAAAAAATAAGTAAGTTAATGATTTTATTTATTGTAGAATTCATCACAAGTACCAGATGGTTAAACTTCCACATGCTGTAGCTCTGATAACGCATTTGACTTGCTGGAACACCTGTCTGTTTTGGTAGCAAGTATGCTTCTTGAGTACAACTACAATTTCTGCAATTAATCTGTTTAAGGCACACCCATCATTTCAAAAGATACAACAAACTCCTATTCACCAAGCTGGGTACTAATACTGAGGCAGAGGTTGTCACCAGGTACAAGCATGAGACTAAACCTCTAAAGTGACACTGCTCTGTCATTATAGTTACGTGAGAGATTTACTGTCACAGATCCTTTATGAATTTGCATGAAATTTACAATACGTGACTATTTCTGGGAAGGAATACAATGTTATTTGGAGGTCAATGCAATAGAGTACTAGGATGTGATTTTGGGATTATTTACCAATGCAAGTTGAACGGTGCAGATCAAATTTCAAATTTATAGTGAAAGTAGACAGACCAAAGTTGGAAAAGAGGGGTATCCAGTTTTGTTTAGAAATGGCTTGACATGGCAGATTTGGCACAGTTAGTAAGTTAGAGATCTGGAGGGTCCTGCTGTTTTTTCCAGCCCTGGAGTTCTGTCTGCTGGAATTCTGCACAACCGTTCATTTTAGCTCTTCTCAAAACGGCTTATGTAATTCTCCTGAATGACCTAAGTTTCTGCAGCTTGAAAATCAATAGAGTTTTGAGCGATGACAATGGAGACAGAGTGACATCTCATCAGGCAAATGACTTTCTGAATGATACATTACTGTCCTCATAAATGTGGTATTTTTCCTCATTATAATGCAATAGAACCAAAACCGAACACAGTGCAAGAACCTGGGTAACAGCGTCAGTGGAGGGAGGTAACTGAGGAAGAAATATAATGTACAGACATACAAACAAACTGACAATGCAGCCCCATGAGGCTGCTCCATTATTCTTTAGCAATGGAGTAAGTGGGTCTGGGGCACAGTGAACCATGAAGTGCTGAAATGGACAGCACTTTGGGAACCCAGTTCAAACTGGCCAACTACCATCTTTAATGTGCAGCCCCTTCAGCTGGAAGTGAGAAACCACCTCAGGAATGGTAGATTACAATTCCAAAAGACTGTCGGAAATAGGAACAGGAGAAGGCTGTTTGGATTCTTGAGTCTGCTGCACCATTCAAAAGGATCATGGCTGATCCGACATTCCTTACATCCACTTTCCTGCCTTGTCCCCATAAACCTTGATTCCCTAACTGATCAAAAATCTATCCAACCTAGCCTTAAATATACACAAGGACTCTGTCCCCACTGGTCACTGTAGTAAGAAGTTTCAAAGACTCATAACCCTCTGAGATAAGAAATTCCTCAATGCTGTTAGGGAGGGAGCTCCATGATTTAGGCCCAGTGACACTGAGGGAACAGTGATATTTTTTGGGGTATGTGGCTTGGAGTGGACCTTGCAGGTAGTGGTGTTCTATTGTGTCTGCCGCTCTTATCTTTCTGGATGATAGAGATTGCAGACTTGCAGGATGTTGTCGAAGGAGCCTTGTTGAATGGTTGAAGTGCATTAGTAGATGCATACTGCTGCTGCTATCCATTAGTGGCGGAGCGTAAGATGTTTGTGGACGTGGTAGCAATCAAGCCAGCTGCTTTGTCCTGGATGGTGTTGAGCTTTTTGAGTGTTATTGGATCTGCAGTCATCCAGGCAAGTGGGGAGTATTCTATCATACTCCGAACTTGTACCTTGTAAATCGTGGACAGGCTTTGGGGAGTCAGGAGGTGAGTTACTCCAGTAGGATTCTCAGCCTCTGACCTACTCTAGAGTTACAGTGTTTATGCGGTGGGTCCTTTTCAGTTTCTGGTCAATGGTAAGCCCCCAGGATGTTGATAGTGGGTGATTCAATGATGATAACACCATTGGATATTATGGATCAATGGTTAGATTCTCTCTTGTTGGAGGTAGTATCTGGTGGGTTTCTCTCACCTCCAAGTCAACGACACAAAGACCAATGCAGATTTTCTCTCTTTACTGTCACTGTGATCAGCTTTACAATTTCATGCTGATTCTCTCCCTGACATTCATCATGAAGCCAGGATCAAATCTGCAAAGTTATTGATTTGTTTGTTCCCTCGAGGTAGAGCTTGCAAATGATTCACTATCTGCCACCAAACAGCCGAGCTATTTTACTCCAATACAATTCACAAGCCTCAGTCTCATTTTCTATCTAATGTACAATAATTGCTGTCTGTAAACAGTTCAGGAACGAAGCTAATTTGTTTAGGACTAATGAAGTAAGCTCTGCAACTCCAAATATGGCTTGCAGAAGAATTGCTGAAATGTTTTAATGACAGTTGCAAGTGCAGTGTGAGGGAGAATAATGGCGAGATTCCCAAAAGGTCACATTTACATGTTTTCTTTCTCTTTGGGTTTTGCTTGTTACACAACAGAGCTCTGTGGGGAGAAATAAAAGAACACTGTTGCATTTATTGTCAAAGTTTGCATATAGCAAGGGTCATGGTATAATTATGTTCCATGAATATGAAGAACTGAACGATGAAATACTTTCGCACTGATCAATCTGACTGGCTATTGATTTCTACAGCTAATGCCACAACCTGATAGATATGCAACCTGAAGGCAGGCAACACCAAAATAATAATACAAACACACAACAGCCTGTAATTACTGCAATAATTTTTAAATGCAGATGCAGTGTTTGGTAATTAAACTGAACCTAATTTTTCAAGATCTCATTTAGGAAATAAACAGAAGCAATTAGTTGTGACTTCATTAATCACTGGACTGTTATTATCAAAAGGCAACAGATTACAAGGGATATGTCATATGCCTGTAAGTTATGATGTCTACGACAGAATAAAGAGGCTGACTGAGCTTCGGTAATTTATGTCAGGCTCTATGAGAAAGCCCTTAATCCATGCAGTTATTTACTTGAATGTTTTTTTGATAGAAGTGACTGTGGTAGGTCAGTAAAGAATTTACAATGTTGCTACACTCCAGATCAAAGGAAATCTCATCACAGCAATTGTCAACTTAACTAATAATGCATGAGCTGGTTTTTGCTTCGAATTTTCTTGGTCAGTTTCGGCTGAAAATAATTTTGAGAAATTAGAAAGTTTCTTTGATTAAAATATTGTAATTGAGAGAGGAACGAGATCGCTGGTAATTTATGAAGATGAATCTGGTCAGATTACTCTGCATTAACAGTTTGTCTTGATGCAGTGTAAAGATCCTGTGGTGCTTCAACAGATTGTTATTGAACATGATGTTGTGCCAAAGGAGGGCATTTGGTCACGGGTTTAGCCCTGGCAATTGTTTAAGAAATTTGAAGGAGTGTGTTAGAGGAGAGAGAAGGCACAAGTGGCAGAGAGGCAAGTTTCATAGCTCCGATCAGCTATTTCACATCTTCACACAAATTTGAAACCTGGCTCAATGACACTGCAGATGACAGGGTGTAGAGCTGGATGAACACAGCAGGCCAAGCAGCATCAGAGGAGCAGGAAGGCTGAACTTTCAGGCCTAGACCCTTCTTCAGAAATGACACTGCACATGTTTTCAGGCCAGCTGTTGGAGCAGTGGAAGACTGGACCTGGAAGAAGTGACAATGAAGGATGTTTTCAGCTCGCCAGGCTGTTACTCTGAAGTTTCTGTTCATGATACGTTGGGTAACCAGCTGATTCCAGATGGAAACTCAAGGTAATTCTTTGATTACGTATATATTGACCTCAAGGCCATGTTTGACAACATGTTAGAGATGTACTGAAACAAGATTTCGATCTTTAAAAATGAACAGCCTATTACTTGCAGCATTAAATCCGATGGACTTTATAGGGAAAGTAAAGGCAGCTGATTAATTGTAATGTTAGATACAGTGTCAATAGTGGAAGTGTAACAGAAGCAATAGTAGGCCATTCTGCGCATTAAACCTGTTCCACTACTCAACATGATCATGGCTGAGCATCTGTCTCAATGTCAGACTCCCCACAGCACAAGACATCTTCAGCATCTTCAAATCTATTTCTTTTTTAAAATATATTCAGTACTGTAGCCTTCACAGACTTCTGTAGTAGAGAATTCTACAAGTGAGGAAATTTTTCCTCATCTCACTCTGAAAGGGAGTTTGCAACAATAAATTAATAATTTAGGCAATAATACTTTATTAATAAATGCAATCTTATCCAACTATGTAAAGTTAACTCATCCACTTTCATGGGATGTACCTTTTCTTCTGGTTCACAACTGCTTAATCTAGTTTTCATCAATGTCACAGGGAACACACTGCCTCCTGACCTACCTGCTGGAAATGGGAAGAAGAGATGACTTAAAATGGATTAAAAATAACATAACATTGATAAAAGTCAAACCAAATTAAGGTGTTATTAAATGGGATTATTAAGTACATTCTTCACAATTGGAAGAGCTGATTGGATTTGCATAGTGTGTATTACCTCCTTTTCCATTCATTTTGCAAAGAAGTCTGAAAAATAAGCTAAGGATCCTGATATGAATATTTAAATTGATCAAACAATGCCACCAGGGATGCCAAAAAGCCTTAAGAGAACCATTGGATCACATCAGTATCCAGACCTCAAATTGATCTGTATTATGTCCCTGTCACACCCTTAAAATAAAATCCATCAAACACATCAATTCAAGTGCAGTTTGTCCAGGGAGCTCCTTCTGAACGTGGCCCAGGATAGTGACAGAATGTCAGATCAGCCTCACTGTTAATAACTGTAAAAAGTCAGAAGTCACACAAAGTCATCAGGTGCTGTGCCCTGAAAGATTGTGTGATTCCAAATAAACCCGTTGGACTATAACCTGGTGTCATATCCACCCCAGTACAAGACTGGCACCTCCACATCATGGTAAATAACTGTAGCACGCTTCCCTGGCCTCAAGGATCCCATATATTCCTGCAGCACTGATCAAATTCTGTGCTTTTTACTGGTCGTCTCTGAGTTTGAAGAGAGCATGTTTATCTCTCTAGCAAATGTGTAAGCTCTATTTGAAATGCAGGATAATGCCAACCCAGTCTCCACTGGAAGTCAGCTTGTATCACAAAGCTGACTTTAATTGAGTGCCACATATCATTAGATTGATAATTGCAAAAAGTGTGACAGTGACTGATATTGGAAAAGGGATATTTTATGCTGGTACCACAAGGATTTATGGATATATAAATTGGGGACAGCATGGTGGCTCAGTGGTTAGCACTGCAGTCTCACAGTGCCAGGGTCCCAGGTTCAATTCCAGCCCCAGGTGACTGTCTGTGTGGAGTTTGCACATTCTCCCCATGTCTGCATGGGTTTCCTCCAGGTGATCTGGTTTTCTCCCACAGTCCAAAAATGTGCAGGCTAGGTAGATTAGCCATGCTAAATTGCCCATAGTGTTCAGGGGTGCATGGGTCTGGGTGGGATGTTCCAAGGGTCAGTGTGGACTTGTTGGGCCAAAGGGCCTATTTCCACACTGTAGGGATTCTAATATGTCAAAGAAATTTCCTGTGGTAGATGCTGATTGGTTGTCCTGATTCAGGATACTGAGTCATTAATACAATGATTTTTGATCCAAAAAGTGGTACTTTAAGGAAAACATCTTATTTAGTTTTAAAGACTGTAACTTGCCATTGTTTTCAACAATATATGAAAATGACTTTTAAATATTTGTATCAGCTGGAACTGGGTTCAATTACAATATTCTTGAATAATACAAACTATTGTCCTTGGAGGTGTACCTACTGTGACTTAGTGACCTTAGATCTGGAAACAGTTCAAATTGGAAATAAATTAGAATGTTAAATTTGTTTGAGATGGTACAGAGGAGGCAGGCAATAAGTTACTGCTGTATAAAAGACCACAGAGTTGTGCACAGAGGTGACCAGTGCATAGGTAGCAGAACAAAGAAATTGCAAACTGAGACAGGAGGAAAAACACACAGAGACAAGAGGATTTGATAACACAGTGTGGAGCTGGAGGAGCACAGCAGGTCAGGCAGCAGCAGAGGAGCAGGAAAGTTGACGCTTCGGGTCAGGACCCGTCTTCAGAAATGGGAGAGAGGGAAGGGGGCTCAGAAATAAATAGAGAGAGGAGGGGTGGGGCTGGGGAAGGTAGGTGGGATGGGGATAGGTGCATGCAGGGCGTGGTCGGGATTGGTCAGTGAGGTGGGAGAGAAGATGGACAGGTTGTGTCAGGTCAAGGAGGTGGGAATGAGAGGGAGGGTTGGATATGGGATGAGGCCGGGGGTGGGGAGATTTTAAAACTGGTGAATTCCATGTTTAGGCCATTGTGCTGTAGGCTCCCGAGGTGGAATATGAGGTGTTGCTCCGCCAGTTTCTGGGTGGTGTCATTGTGACACTGGAGGAGGCCCAGGATGGACATGTCACCCAGGGAGCAGGAGGGGAGTTAAAATGGTTGGCTACCAGAAGGTGTTGTCGTTTGTCAGGTATAGAGTGCAGATGCTCCACAAAGCGGTCTCTGAGCCTCCAATTGGTCTCACCGATGTAGAGAAGGCCACATCGGGAGCAGCGGATGCAGTAGACCAAGTTGATAGATGTGCAGGTTCGTTTTTCTGCGTTGCAGAATAGGTGACAGGAATTATTTGAGAGACAGTGTGAGCTGGTTAAACAGGTCTACAACACAGAAAGCTGTGTGGGGATTTGAGAGTCATGAGAGTGCTAGCTGTTTCCCCAAAAATTAATTAAAAATTTTAAAAAAGCATGTTGGTTTTAGGTAATAATATATTCTCTCATTTCCTTCATCATTCTCTGGATATCAGCCTCTGCTCTGTTTATGAGTATGACACAGGCTTCTCTTTATGACCTGACCTGTGTCCAGGCTATTTGTCTTGTTCGATCAATCTTTGAAGTTGGATCTTGACTTTGTGAGGCAGCAAGAAGGCAAACAAATTTGCATCTTCCATTGATTTTAATTGGAAGAGATGTACAACAAGGATAGTTTCAATCTCATTTCTTTCACACCATCAACATGGAATTGATTGAAAATGTTTCAGCTGAAAATGTGATTGTCACCGGGCCAGTGTTAAATAAGAAATTTTTGAATCAAAAGAACAACAGATTGTGAGAAGTAGCAGCAGCAGAGGCTGGAAGCGGATCATGGATGAGTTTAAAACCAGAAGCAAGAGCAGTGAAAAGACTGTCGAGTTCAATTGGGTGGTTAAATTAGTCCTTCACAATGAACATATTTGTTTGATTCAAAGACAAGATAAATGTTTATAGCTAGGAGCCATGAAAGTGTCTAGATCAAATACTATTACTTTCCAAGATAACAAGCATGGGGCTGGATGAACACAGCAGGTCAAGCAGCATCATAGGAGCAGGAAAACTTGACGTTTCGGGCCTAGACCCTTCTCCAGCATCTGCAGTACCTTTTATCACTATTACTTTCCAACCTGTTTGAGCCATTTGTTTAGTCCTTAGTAACCATGAGGAAAAACAATCTGTTTGCAGAGAACAATCATTTCTCTGAAAAAGTATAGCCATAGCAGGAGGAAAGATAACCCTGAACAATTGTGTTAATATTCATAGATGGAACTTTGTTAATGAACCGTTAAATAGTTTTAGTGCTTTGAACTGTGACAGAAATGCACAAATGCACGGTTAATTTTCAGCTTGATCGTTAGATGAGAAACAGTGAAGGACAAACAAAAATAAAAAGTCTTCTAACCTTGAAGGTGGGCATGAACACTTCAACTGACTTGCTGTGATTAATGGGCTCCTCCTTCATTTAGCTCAGACCACTCCACCCAGCAAGCTGGTAAATAATGAGTGATAGTGAGCAGATTGCATGCAGGCGTGGGTAGAAATAGGTAGAAAATGTAAAAATAAATATTTTAAATTATCAGTGTGAAACATCCAATTAACTTCCCATTAGTTCATGCTATAAGGTAAGAGTGACATTCACAGGGAACACACTTATAAGCTTTCAGTCATTCAAGTGGTATTATCATTACAGCCCTGTAATGATATTTGAATACATTCAAACGGTGTGAAACAGCCACTCCAACGGAAGTTCTGGTTTACTGATTGGTGACTATCCAGTCACACTGGAGACAAACTGTCAACATTTCAGGTCAATGACCTTCCATCAGAAATATTTTATCATCAAGCTGACACAGTAACTCTATTTCTGACCTGCTGAGAGTTTTCAGTGATTTTTATCATTAAACCAAAAGACCATAAAATGTAAGAGCAGTTCCAGGCCATTCAGCCCATTGAATCTGCTCTGCCAGTCAACGAGATCATGGCTGACTTGCTAATCCTCAGCTCCAGTTTTCTGCATTATCCCTATAATCCTTGATTTCCTTCCTGATTAAAAATTTGTCTATCTCAGCCCTGAATGTATTCGACAGCCCCCTATGGTAAAGAATTCCACATGTCACTATCTTCTGAGAGAAGATTATTTTAGATTTCCAGGACCTGCAGTATTTTGCTTTTATTTTATCATGGCGAATATTTTCTGGAAAAATTGACGTTTGATTAACTTATTGAAGATTTCTCTTCAAAAAAGACTTTGATGGTTTTGTCTTTTACCTGTGAGATTTCTACCACAAGCACCCCAATGAAAGTGCCACATAATGTTCATAATGTCCCAGACACTGAAACATATGCAGTTAGTGATGTGCATCCAAAGTGTAAGAGGAATATTACCAACACTGCAAACAATAAGTAAATGTGCTGTAAATTCTGCCTGTCCTGAAGCTGATACAATAAAAGCATTAATCAGGGAAGTAATTAGATACCACAGTGCAATAATAATATCATTCCCAGCACTGCCTGCAGCAAAAAAAACAAACTAGATAGCACAGGATCGTTGACTGCCTAGTGAGTGGTCTTCAACACTCTCAGAGTATGGTGAAGGTTATAGCAAACTCCAGGGTAGTTACAGGAGATATATAGGAATGAGAAGAGATCATTCAGCACCTCAAACCCATTCAATGTAATTATGACTAAATTTTACCAAAGAAGTGAGCATTTCCCATGTTCTGGGGAGAGACTTTCAGACTTCTATCATTGTTTATATGTAGAATGCTTCTCGACTTCTTTTCAGAATGCTTGTGCTCTGATTTTAAATTCTGCCCCCAGGTCCTACACATCCACATCATTCAAGAAAGGCTCTTTCTATCCACCCTGGTTATTCCTTTCAAAATCCAAAACATGCCAGTCACATCATTCCTCTATGTATGACAGTCCAGAGAACATGTGACTAAGTAATGTGATCTCTCCTCAGAATCTAACTCTTGAAACCATGATAATGGTCTGGTGAACATGCCTGGAATGAAGAACAATGGAGATTATGGCCAGGATTGTCCTCACGACGGTGAGAGTCTCTGGTTTAGCCAAAGCGATGCTGATGTCACAATATCAGAAGTGCCAACCCCAAAAACAGTCTGCAAGGGGATTGAGGAAGGTTGCACTTTGTACATCTGTGATGTACATGTTAAAGTGTAACTGCCTTCAAACAGGTTGAAAATTTGCTTAATGGAATCTATAAAACAAGACATAGCGGCCTTGTACTTTTCAACATGAGGTCTAAAACTGCTGGACTTCTTTGGAGAAGTAGGGTACATTGTTTGGGTACCCTTTTGGAGAGGCTTAGTACACTTCCAGGGAGTAATGTGCCCCTTAGAAAAGCAAAAAGATGACAGGAATGTGAGTAAAAAGCAGATAAATTCATTGGAACTATAAAGCTAATTAGCTGTCAATTTAATAACAAGAACAGACTGCTGTGACTGCCTGCAATTTCACTCATTGTCAGTTGACTTTAACCTGTTGATACCTGCTCAGGGATTACAGCTGCATGACTGTTTTTTGGCTCTTGTACGGAATGTGGATCCTGCTTTATAGCCAATCCCTAATAGCCCTTGAGCTGAGGCTTGTTTGGCAATTTCACAGGGCAGTCAAAAGTCAACTACATTGCTATGGGTTTGGAGTCACATCTAGGAATGGAAGATTTCTTAGCCTAAAGGACATCAGTGAAACAGATGAGTACTTATGGAAATCACTGCATGGGGTCATCATTAGGTTTGCTTTTAATTCCAGATTTTATGACATTCAAACTTCAACATTTGCTGTTGTGGAATTAAACTCATGTCCCCAAAACATTGGCCTGGTCCCATTGATTATGACACTAGTGACATTAGCACTATGCCATGCCTTCCTCCACACCCCAAACCCATAACCTATTGTTATTACTGTGAGGCCTTGTGAGTTCACAGTTTGATCTACAACATTCCAGTGGTTATAACATTACTGAATCAGGGTTATAAATAAACTATTTGTATTATTAACATTTTGACACTTGGAGGAATGAAAACACAGAAAATGGACATTTTGTGAATGCGAGTGTTTATATTTTGAAGCAATAAAGACCAAGAACTGTATTTTATGTTTCCTTTTTCTATCCACTCATAGAATGTGGGCATCATTGGCTAGGCCAGCATTTATTACCAATCCCTAATTGCCCTCCATCATAAGGTCAGAAGTGGGGATGTTCACTGATGATTGCACAATGTTTAGCCGCATTCACGATTCCTCAGATACTGAAGTAGTTCGTGTTCAAATGCAACAGGATCTGGACAATTTCCAGACTTGGGCTGACAAGTGGCAAGTGACATTTGCGCCACACAAATGCCAGGCTATGAGCGTCGCCAATAAGAGACAATCTAATCCCCATCCCTTGATATGCAATAGTGTTACTATCGCTGAATCCCCCACTGTCAATATCTGGGGGTTATCATTGACCAGAAACTCAGCTGGACTTGCCACATAAACACAGTGGCCACAACAGCAGGTCAGAGACTAGGAGTTCTGCAGTGAGTAACACACCTCTTGACTCCCCAAAACCTGTCCACCATCTACAACGCACAAGTCAGGAGTGTGATGGAACACTCCCCACTTGCCTGGATGGGTGCATCTCCAACAACGCTCAAGAAGCTTGACACCGTCCAGGACAAAGCAGCCCACTTGATTGGCACTACGTCCACAAGCATCCACTCCTTCCACCACCAACTCTCAGTAACAGCAGTGTGTACTATCTACAAGATGCACTACAGAAATTCACCAAAGATCCTCAGACAGCACCTTCCAAACCCACGGCCACTTTCATCTAGAAGGACAAGGGCAGCAGATACAGAGGAACACCACCACTTGCAAGTTCCCCTCCAAGCCACTCACCATCCTGACTTGGAAATATATTGCCATTCCTTCACTGTTGCTGGGTCAAAATCTTGTAATTCCCTCCCCAGTGCTATTGTGGGTCAACCAAAAGCAGTTGGACTGCAGTGGTTCAAGAAGGCAGCTCACCACCACCTTCTCAAGGGAAACTAGGGACGGGCAATAAATGCTGGCCAGCCAGAGTCACCCACATCCCACAAAATGATTTTTTTTAAAAGAGTCAACCACATTGTTGTGGGTTTGGAGTCATATGCAGACCAGATATTTCTTTCCTAAAGGACATTAGTGAACGAAGTGGGCTATTCTCTGATAATGGTTTCATGGTCTCCATTCCAGAATTTTTTTCAAGATTGAATTCAAACCCTTCTTGCCACATTTAGATTCAAACCCAGGTCCATGGAATATGACCTGGGTCTATGGAATAACAGTCCAGCAATATCACTGGATATCACTTGGCCATCACCACTCTGATGGGAGATTGAGCTGAATTTGAATCTGAACTCTGTCTATGGTAGATACTAGGCAGGTTTATATACAGGGCATAGACGGTATGGCTGGGGGACATGGGATAACATGAGATGATGCTAAGTTGGTAGAGTGGATGAGGTGGGTACAGGAACACAGATTGGCATGGAACATACAAAGAGCCATGAGAAATACTTTGGAGGTGTTAAGAGGTCAGTGGCTGTGGGGTGTCAGTCTTTGAGAGGTAATGAGGTATGAGAATGCCACCAGGATGCACAGGGAACGGTTTGGCATAGATAAAGCATGGGAAATGTGTTGGGGACGAGGTAGGGTTAGAGGTTAGGTGTTAGGGCTGGAGCAAAGGTTTCTTCATTGTTTAATTTTTTTTGTAATAGCTGTGATTAAATCCTGAAGAAGGTTTTATATCTCAGCTGCTTTCATATCTGAACAACCAGCACCCTTCCCCTGCATTGTTCCCAGGGGCAGCAGCTCTGACTCCTGGCAGTACCCATTGAAGCCTGGAACCAACACGAGAACATCTGAGGCACTTTTTCCCCAGTTGGGTTTAAAGCTTCTACAACCCTGGGTTCATGCCTGGGAAATGAAAATTCAGGCCAAGACCAATATATTTCATTACTATGCATTATAGATGAAGTGCTGGACCTGCATCATCAAACATCCAGATCAACAGGTTATGGAGCAGCAGGAAGTAACTAACTTCATGCCAAGTGATCCCTGGGTCTCCTCATGATTCAGTGAGTCCAAATGTGGTGTGTTGAATCCTACTGCAGAGTTCTGAGCACTAATGATTAACCTGGTGCTCCAGTGCAATGCCAAGAGAGGGCCAGCTGCCTGATGCAGTATCTTTTCAATGAGACTCTGACTAATACCATGGGTTGATGGAATGCATTTTATGGTTGTTTATGCTGAAAAAAAATACAAAAAACTAACAAAGCTTTGCCCAACATCATGAGAAAAAGTGACTATCATGTTGGGCTTAAATGTGGTATTGTCAAATAGGATCATGAGCAGCTAATCGTTGTGTTAATTGGATGGGCCAATGAGGAATTGAAGAGGAAAGATACATGAAAATCAGGCCCAACGCAAAAAGAACCTGTTTGGACGGGGTGGGGTGGGTAATAGGAGGGGGTGGTGGGGTGGCCTGCCTGAGATTGAGGGTCACTGGGAACTGTCTGCTTGTGCCAACTACATGGGGCCACCTGGACTTGTTTTCCACATGTTTTCTGAGGGCAACTAAAGTAGAACAAGGACATTGAACAGTACAGGCCATTCATCCCACAATGTTGTGCCAACTTATTATCCTACTCTAAGATCAAACTACCCTGCATACCCTACATTTTACTATCATTCATGTGCCTATCCAAGAGTTGCTTAAATCCCCCAAACGTATCTGATTCCATTACCGCCACCGACAGCACATTCCATGCACCCACCACGCTCTGTGTGAAGAACCTACCTCTGAGATCTCCCCTATACCTTCCTCCAATCACCTTAAAATTATGCCGCTCATGATAGTCATTTCCGCTGTGGGAAAAAGTCTCTGACTATCCACTCTTTTCTGTGCCTCTCATCATCTTGTACATATTTATCAAATCACTTCTCATCCTTCTTCACTCCAATAAAAAAAGCCCTAGCTCCCTCAACCTTTCCAGTCCAGGCAGTATCCTGGTAAATCTCCTCTGCACCCTTTCTAAAGCTACCATACCCATCCTATAATGAGATGACTAGAACTGAACACAATATTCCAAGTGTGGTCTAACCAGAGTTTTATAGAGCTGCAGCATAACCTCTCAGCTCTTAAACTCAATTCCCCTTCCAATGAAAGCCAACACACCATATGCATTCTTTACAACCCTATCAACTTGGGTAGCAACTTTGAGGGATCTATGGACGTGGACCCCAAGATCCCTCTGTTCCTCCACACTGCCAAGAATCCTGCCATTAGCCTTGTGTTCTGGATTCAAATTCGACCTTCCAAAATGAATCACTTCACACTTTTCTGGGTTGAATTCCATCTGCTACTTCTTTGCCCAGCTCTGCATTCTGTCAACGTCCCATTGCAAATTACAACGGCCCTCCATGCTGTCCACAACTCCACCAACCTTCATGTCATCGGCAAACTTACTAACCCATCCTTCAACTTCCTCATCCAAGTCATTTATAAAGATCACAAAGAGCAGAGGTCCCAGAACAGATCCTTGCGGAACACCACTGGGCACCGAGCTCCAGGCTGAATATTTTCCATCTACTACCACACTCTGACTTCTATTGGACAGGCAATTCTGCATCCAGACGGCTAAATTTCCCTGAATCCCATGCCTCCTTACTTTCTGAACAAGTCTACCATGTGGAACCTTATCATATGTCTTGCGAAAATCCATATGCACCAAATCCACTGCTCAACCTTCATCTATGTGTTTTGTCACATCCTCAAAGAATTCAATAAGGCTTGTGAGGCATGGCCTGTTCCTTACAAAGCCATGCTGACTATTTATAATCAAACTGTGCTTTTCCAAATAATCAGAAATACTATCACTCAGAATCCTCTCCAATAATTTGTCCACCACAGAAGTAAGACTGACTGGTCTGTTATTCCCAGGATTATCCCTATTCCCTTTCTTGAACAAGGGAATGATATTTGCCACCCTCCAATCATCTGGTACTACTCCAGTGGACAGTGAGGACTCAAAGATCATCGCCAAAGGGGCAGCAATCTCTTCCCTCACTTCCAGTAGTAACCTTGGGTATACCCTGTCCAGCCCAGGGGACTTATCTATCCTCATGATTTTCAAAATTTTTAACACATCCTCCTTCCTAACATCAAGCAGTTCGAGCATATCTGCCTGTTTCATGCTGTCTTCTCAAACGTCAGGGTCCCTCTCACTGCTGAATACTGAAGCAAAGTATTCATTAAGGACCTCCCCTACTTCCCCCAATTCTGCACACAAGTTCCCTCCACTATCCCTGAATGGCCCTATCCTCACTCTGGCCATCTTCTTGTTCCTCACATAAGTATAGATGCCTTGGTGTTTTCCTTATCCTACCCACCATGGCTTTTTCATACACCCTTCTAGCTTTCCTAAGTCCATTCTTCAGTTCCTTCCTGACTACATTGTAGACCTCTGGAGCTCTGTTTGATCCTTGCTTCCTCAACCTTAAGTAAGCTTCCTTCTTCCTCTTGACTGGAAGTACTGAAGTAATTACGAATCACATTATGCAGCATGTAACTTTAAATTCAGAACAGTGTTAATATTGGAGACTTTGCCCCACTCATTGCAGCTCACACCATTGGCCTGAGGTTCACAAGACTGGTGCTGTGGAATCTGAGATACAGCTCTGAATGGCATCATCAGCAAAAGTCCCCGAAAGACAGAAAGGCAGTGTAACATTCACTTGTCTATCTCAGTTGTTTCACATATACAGATATACACGTCTTGGAAGAATAAACTAAGAATTATTAATTCATAAATGTACTGAGTATTTTAACCCAACAAGTTAGCAAAATATTGAGGTGTACGTGTCACCTTGTATTAATTTTGATCAGGCTTCAAAAAAACCTATTAACTACTTTCAGCCTAACAATGTACTGAATCAGGAAAATAAAAAATTGACCAGTCCAAATTTGACCCTAAAAGAAGATTTGTGACATTCCAGACCAAAGAATGACAATGAAAAATGCTGTGGTTCACGGGCATGTCACTGCTTCATTTAAGTTAGTGTTCAGCAAAGTCACAAATCTGAAATCAGAACAGAAATTGCTAGAAATGCACCAAATGTCGGGTGTTATCTGCAAAGAGAGAAATCAGATGATCTTTTCCTACACTGTGATCTGTTGCAATAAAGAGCAAACACTCAAAATGTCCAATCATTTCAATTACAGTCAGAGCAGGAGCATGCAGAGTGCAGAAGCAGAACATTTAGAAATTAACAGAAGCTCAAGACTGACTTTCCTTTCAGGATTTGGGAAGTTTATATCTAAATATCACAGAGAAAAGAGACACACTGGCAAAGCTTTTTGTCATAGGCTCATCAGGACAGAGTCACGAGAATACCATGTCTCACAGGGAATAAAAAGTTATTCTGCATGAGAAGTCTATGTTGACCTGTTCACAAGTGCAGTCTGACTGATAGATGTGTTGCCATGGAGAATGTGTCAGCAAATGCTGAACTGCCAAGCTTTTGTTTAAATTTAAATCATGCATGATTTACATCAACTCCCTCCACTCTCTTCACCCTTTAATACCCTCCCTTTCCATTCCTCACCTGTTTCTCTCACCATCCCCCTCCTATCCCCCTCTCCAACTCCTTCCTATCTCCCTCTCCATCTCCTTCATATCCCCCTCTCCATCCATCTCCTGTCTCCCTTTCCATCTCCATCTTATACTCCTCCATCCCCTCCTATCTCGCTCTCCATCCGCCTTTCCATTCCCCTCCTATACCCCCTCAATCCCCCTCCTATCCCCCTCACAGACCCCTGTCTATCCCCCTCCTATCTCCCTCTCCATCTCCCGCTTATATACTCCATTCCCCTCATATCACCCTCTCCAGCACCCTCCTAGTCTCCTCCATCCCCTCCTATCTCCATCTCCATCCCCCTCTCCATCCCCTTCTCCATTCCCCTCTTATCCCTCTCTCCAACCCCTCATAGCCCTCTCTCCATCCCCCTCCTATCTCTGTTTCCTCCGTTTACCCCGACAGAAGGAGAAACCAGTACAAAAAACAAATCATCCTGAATGTATTGGCTGCCCTGGAATTATATTAGAGGATATGACAAGATGTGTCAAATGATCACGGAATAAAGCATTAAAATCAGCCTGAAACATCAGTGATTGATGTACCTGAATTGAATTGTCACATGGACCCAGATGAATACAGTGAAAAGTTTACAAGTTGTCACTTATGGCACCATCTCATGTACAAGGTACCTAATTCTTCAGTACAAGTTCTCACTACAAAAATTAGAAAAATAAAGAAATAACAGATTCAGAATATTGTTCTTTCCAACCCAGTCCACCCCAGCACTGAGCCTCTAGTCTGCACTGGGCCTTGGATCACCTCGAGGCTAGGAGTCCACTCTGAGGCCACGCTGGGCCAAAAGAATGCCACACTAGACTGAGAGACCACCATGGGCCACCATGAGACCGCTGCATTGAGCCGCCTAGAGACCGCCATGCTGGGTGAATACTGAGGCTGATAGTTCGATTCCATGCTGGAGCCAGGAGACCGAGTCAGCACTGGGGCCATGCGTTTAGAACATCGCTGAGAAGAAAGAAGTGAAAAAATACGCAACAGAGAACAAGAAAGGCAAAGAAACAGATGGAGCAGACGAGCTCCAACTGAATTGTCCTACTCCATTACTATCTTGAAGAGGTGCTACCTAGACCCATCCTTACCTCTGTACCCTTCTCCAGTAGCTACATCCCTACCTATCTCCGTAACCTCCTTCACAATCTGAAGGTGAAATATTGAGGGAGCCTACAATCAGAAGCTGGACAAGGTGTTGTTGCAATAAAGCCAGGGATTTAGCCTGTATCGTTCTTGCCCATTCTGGCTGGTTTCAACATAAATCTAAAGAAGGCAAAAACTCAGCAGCAGGTTGATGAGGTCAATCTGGAAAACTGAAAGTTAAGATTCCCCAACATGCCCAGCCTGCGAGGAGATGGAGCAAGGGCTAGAAAAGACTGATGTAAATTAAAAATATGAATCTATGAAAAATTTTCCTGTCTGACCAAAGGAACATGATTGTTCATATAGAGCCAAGAGTTATGAAGCTCATGTTTTAGGCTGAGTCTCATCACCCAACAATTATTGAACACTGGCTCAGCATCAAGTGAGATATTTGATCTAGTTCTGGGTAGCACGCCTTCGGAAGGATGTGATGGTCTGGAAATATTCACAAGGACAGCCCCACAGATAGAAATTGGGACTGTTTTCCTCAGAGAAGAGAGAGCTGAAAGGAGGTTTGATCAAGATTTTCATATCATGAAGAATCGAGAGGGAGTAAATTGGGAGAAACTGTTTCCTTTGGTGGAAGGTTTGACAACAAGAGGGCACAAGATGAAAATAATTGATAAAAGAAACAATGAAGACGTGAGAAAACATTTTTTTTCAAGCAGCGACCAGTTGGGATCTGGAATGCATTGCCTGAGGGTGTGGAGGAAACAGTTTTAATTGAAGTATTAAGAAAGAATTGGATCATTATCTGAAAAGAAAGAAGGTACAGGATTATGGAAAGAAGGTGGGGGAGTGGCAATAAGTAAGATGCTCATTTGGGAGCTGGCACAAACATAACGGATGGAGCGGTCTCCTCCTGCGCTGTACATTTTCTGATTATTGCTGAAAAGGGTTCGACACTGTTGAAGTTTACCATTACCCACTCAACAGGACTGACACCAGAATGCCAAATTTCAAAGGAAACAACAATTTCTACTAATTCAAAATGGCGGGTTAATTGGTTAGCAAGTCAGCTCTGATTGGTTGAGGCTTTGCCTTTGAGAAAGTATGAGGGAGCTTTGATTTCCTACATTTTTGTTTTGATCAAAATGCTGCAATGCCTAGGCAAGTTCCTTTTACCTGTGTGGAGACAGCTTCCTGTTGATGAATATATGCAGAGATAAAAGGTACTGCAGATGCTGGAGAATCCGAGATAACAAGCATGGGGCTGGATGAACACAGCAGGTCAAGCAGCATCATAGGAGCAGGAAAACTTGACGTTTTGGGCCTAAACCCTTCATCAGAAATGGGGGAGGGGAAGAGGGTTCTGAAATAAATAGGGAGAGAGGGGGAGGCGGATAGAGGATGGATAGAGGAGAGGATAGGTGGAGA